>CM072934.1:1125000-1292500 GCA_036971965.1 Nyctalus aviator | reverse complement strand
CCCGCGGGCGACTCGCTCTCGGGACTCGCCCTCCGTCTCTGTCTCGCGCCGAGAACCGCAGCCCGACCTCCCTCCGGGAGCAGGGCGGCGGGAGGGCCGGGGCGGCGGGAGGACCAGGGTGCCCGCCACGAGATTCTGGGACGCGGACTCTCCCTAAGGCGCCAGGACCGCGTTTGAGAAGCAGATGCGCCTTCAGCATCTGTAATAACAACAGCCAGGGAGCGGGCAGTCAGGCCAGACCGCGGGGCTCCCCTTGCCAAGGCATTTAGACCAAATGTGGAAAGAAGGAAAAAAGCGGGCAATTATCCGAATGTTAAACAGCTGAATATTTGGAAGACCAAATCTTTGCCTGATTTTAACTTTCCACCCGTTTTCATGTTTCAGAATGAAACAATGAATACAAACATCAAAAGTATCAAACTTTTTTTTTTTAAAGTTAAAATCGGGCTCAGTAAAAATAAGTGGAAACAGTAGCAAGTGACAGAACGGTGGAAAGTTTCCTTTTCCAGTCTCCATGCCAACACTAGCCTGGGAATGCCGCTGGGTAAATGGGAAAACCAGTCAGCATGGATTTTAACATTCCTACAACTTTTTTTTTTTTTAAATGCTCTCTTTCATATTTGCTACTATTGAATGCCAGCTTGGGTAGTGCCTGCTTCTCAAGCACAGAAAACAGGAAACATCTACACAGCTGTGCTTCCTACGTGGCTGTTTGGAAAACAATCCTCAGAGGCTGTTTTGAAACAAGGTTAGAAACACTTAAAAATAGGGTTGGTTTGGTGTCATATTTCTTTTGATTGTGCTGTTTCTGTTTGTTGGTCTAATGCTCTAGAGGAGAAATGAAGGCCTCAGCGTGACAAATTTTTGCATGTTAAAAAACAGCCTGAAAGTTAGCTCCATGTTATAAATGGAAATGAAAGGTTGAATTTAGGTTGATTCATAAATAAGTGAGGTGGGAGGCCAGCCTGCCCGCGCTGGAATAGAGATGGAAGAGCAGCCTGCCCATCCTGCTCTGTCTCCGTGCCGCTCTCATCTGCCCAGGAGCTGTTCTGCCGGAGGCCTGCTGAGGCACCCCGTCTGGAATGTGGCCCCTGCACACCCTCAGCCTGCGGCCAGGAGTTAGACTGCATTTGGCAGCAGACCGTCAGGGCCTGGCTGAATCCCCGGGCAGCGCAGGGGGTCCACAGGACCCCACATTTGTGAATCTGACTGAGCTGGTGGGAATCCTGAGTGGCCATTGGGGCACACAGGAGGCGTTATTAGTAACACAGGTGGCAGCGGGGCACACAGGAGGCGTTATTAGTAAGCTTTTAAACCTCTATTTCCTCGCCTATAAAATGGATAGAAGATACTGACCTCGTGGGTTACAGCCTCCTTGGGTTTAAAGAGCGTAGTGCCTGTGATGTGGTCAGTGCAGTGCCTGAGGCGGACGAGCCTTGTTAGAGTGACACCTACATTTCATTCCATACCCACAGTGGCGTTTGCCTTCCCACCAGATTAGATCATACCCCCTTGGGATGCTGTGTCTGATTTCCCGCACACCTGCGGGCACAGAGCAAAGGCTAGGCATGTTCCAGGCCTCTCCCTGAGTGATGATCAGCAGGAATATGCCCTTCAGAGGACAGTACAGAGGAGTTCACAGACAAGTGATGAACAGTGTAGAGGCGTTTAACTGATTTGAACTGGTTAAATGCAGTCACCAAAAAGCTGAGGTATAGGTCCTTTCCCTTGCACAGGTGATTCAGCCACCATTCTGCTCCATGGACAGTGACTGAAATGAGGAACATGGGGAGACACACATGTCTTGTTGCCATGGCAATGAGTCTGTCTGGGCCCGAGGCTGGGGCAGGGTCCATTGCAATATGTGCTTCATGATGCCAGTGGAGGGTTGTGCAGTGGGTCATATTCCATCTGCCCAAAAGCTATTTTCAAGTCCCAATCTCAAGTATGGTATCCTACCTAATAAAAGAGTAATATGCAAATTAACAATCACTCCATTACACCCACAAGTCACACCCACCAGGCATACCCACCAGCCAATCAGAGCGAGTATGCAAATTAACCCCAACCAAGTTGGCTGCAGCCACAGAGAGCAATTGAGAGGCTTGGGTTTCCCCAGCAATAGAGTAGAGGAAGCCAAGCTTTCCACACACCCTGGCTGGCCTAGGCCTCCACTCAAGGATACAAACTTTCAATTATAGAAGATAAACAAATCCAAACAGAAATGGCTGCAGCCATGGAGTGAGCAGGAGGCTTGACTCGGCTTCAGGCTACAAAGTTTCAATTGTAGAAGGTAAATCAATTCCAGATACCAGGGCCTCTGCTTGGGTTACCAGGGGTTGTGGCCGGCCTGCAAACCACCACAAGCCCCTCGCTCAGGCCAACCCTCACCCTGACCCAGGACATCCTTCAGGGCAAACCAGCCGGCCCCCACCCATGCACCAGGCCTCTATCCTATCTAATAAAAGAGTAATATGCAGATTGACCATCACTCCAACATCCAAGATCAAGATAGCTGCCCCCATGTGGTAAAAAATCCTGCCTCTATGTGAACACAAGATGGCCACCACAAGATGGCCAGCAGGAGAGGGCAGTTGGGAGGCATCAGGCCTGCAAGGGAGGGCAGTTAGGGGTGGCCAGGCCGGCAGAGGAGGGAAATTGGGAGCAAACAGGCTGGCAGGGGAGCAGTTAGACATCAATCAGGCTGGCATGGGAATGGTTAGGGGGTGATCAGGGTGTCAGGTAGAAGTGGTTAGGGGCAATCATGTAGGCAGGCAGGTGAGTAGTTGGGAACCAGCAGTCCTGGATTGTGAGAGGGATGTCCAACTGCCCATTTAGACAGGATCCCACTGGGCAGTCAGACATCTCTCAAGGAGTCCCAGAATGGAGAGGGTGCAGGCTAGGCTGAGGGACAACCACTCACCCTGTACATGAATTTCGTGCACCGGGCCTCTAGTCTGTGAATATGACCCAATTTGGTGGAAGGGTCTGTAAAGATGTAATCCCAGCATGTCAATCTCGAGGCCTGTGAGCCACATGCCTCATTTACTTAAAACCCGCTGGCCACAAGTTGGACATGCTTGATGTAATCAATTTAAGATGAGGTCATACCAGATTAGGGTGGGCCCTCGACTGGCACTGTGATAAGAGAAAGTGAGGGAGATGGACTCAGATAAAAGGAGACACATATGCAGCAGCACACTTGTGCAGATGGAGGCCGAGACTGGAGACAGGTGTCTACAAGCCACGGGACTTGCCAGGTGTCTAGAAGCCCAGGATTGCCAGCACTCGAGTTGGAAGAGGAAAGGAAGGGTCCTCCTTCCGAGAGCCATCAGAAAGAGCTCACCCTTGTTTGCAGCTTTTAGCCCCTGGAACCATGGGAGAACACTATTTTAAGCTACCTGTTGCAGTAATTTCTATGGCAGCCACAACACGCTAACACAGGCCACAGCATGCCAACACAGGCCACGGCATGCTAATATACAGGCCACAGCACACTAACACAGGCCACAGCACGCTAACACAGGCCACAGCATGCTAATACAGGCCACAGCACAGTAACACAGGCCACAGCATGCTAACACAGGCCACAGCATGCTAATACAGGCCACAGCACACTAACACAGGCCACAGCAGCTAACACAGGCCACAGCACGCTAATACAGGCCACAGCACACTAACACAGGCCACAGCATGCTAACACAGGCCACAGCATGCTAATACAGGCCACAGCACACTAACACAGGCCACAGCACACTAACACAGGCCACAGCATGCTAATACAGGCCACAGCACACTAACACAGACCACAGCACACTAACACAGGCCACAGCATGCTAACACAGGCCACGGCATGCTAATATACAGGCCACAGCACACTAACACAGGCCACAGCATGCTAACACAGGCCACAGCATGCTAACACAGGCCACAGCACACTAACACAGGCCACAGCACACTAACACAGGCCACAGCATGCTAACACAGGCCACGGCATGCTAATATACAGGCCACAGCACACTAACACAGGCCACAGCACGCTAACACAGGCCACAGCACACTAACACAGACCACAGCACACTAACACAGGCCACAGCACACTAACACAGGCCACAGCATGCTAACACAGGCCACGGCATGCTAATATACAGGCCACAACATGCTAACACAGGCCACAGCACGCTAACACAGGCCACAGCATGCTAACACAGGCCACAGCACACTAACACAGGCCACAGCACACTAACACAGGCCACAGCATGCTAACACAGGCCACGGCATGCTAATATACAGGCCACAGCACACTAACACAGGCCACAGCACGCTAACACAGGCCACAGCATGCTAACACAGGCCACAGCACACTAACACAGGCCACAGCACACTAACACAGACCACAGCACACTAACACAGGCCACAGCATGCTAACACAAGCCACAGCACGCTAACACAGGCCACAGCACACTAACACAGGCCACAGCACGCTAACACAGGCCACAGCACACTAACACAGACCACAGCACACTAACACAGGCCACAGCATGCTAACACAGGCCACAGCACGCTAATACAGGCCACAGCATGCTAACACAGGCCACAGCACACTAACACAGGCCACAGCATGCTAATACAGGCCACAGCAGGCTAACACAGGCCACAGCAGACTAATACAGGCCACAGCACGCTAATACAGGCCACAGCATGCTAACACAGGCAGGTGGAGCTGGAGAGTGGCTCAGCAGCCTTCAAATGCCTCTGTCTGGAATTGAAGCAATCACTGCTCAGGTTTTAGTAGCTAAACAAGTCACATGAGGAGTCTGTCTTCAAGGGGATGGACAGTGCAAATCTACAAGGCTTTTGACTTCTGAAAACCAGAAGTGTAATGACTAGTACCACATTTTATAGGAAAGGGATCAACCATGGCTCAGACTTTTTAATGAGGGCAATAAATTTTTTATGATATGAATAATTATTGTAAATGCTAGCGAAGTGTCCTTTGTGGTGTTGTTTTTTTAGTTTAGTATTCTTCATACTAGAATTAATACAAAGACTCTGAAAGAGTACATGTTTAAGCTGATATTTTCTTTTAGGTGGGTAGTAAACCATCATTTGTTCATTCATTTAACTAAGTATTTACTATGACCAGATGTTGTGTGTAGTACTGGGGGTAAAATGATGAGCAAATGGACATGAAGCCAGCCCTCTGAAAGTGGGCATGAGTCAAATAATCCTAATTAATATAGAGGGAGTATGCTAATTGACCCTTATGCTATCACAAAGATGGCAGTGCCCACAGCCAATAAGGAGGGAATATACTAATTGACTGTCACACCCTCAAAGGTGGTGTTGCCCACAGCCAATAAGGAGGGAATATGCTTATTAACTGCCATATCCTCAAAGATGGCGGTGCCCACAGCAATAAGATGGCAGCACCCAGTCCTCTCAGGCCTGCCCGGGCAGCAGGCGCGTGGCAAGGCCAGGCCTGCCCCACATGACTGCCTGTGGAGTCTCCAAGTCCTCTCAGCCCCCAGCTGCCTAGGGCCGGCCTTAGGGGCAGGCAGGCCTTGGATGGCAGCTGCCCAGCCATCCAGGGCTGCCCAAGGCTCAGGTAACTAGGGCTGGCCGAGGCTTGTGCTGCCAGCAGTGGTGGCAGCAGAGGTGTGATGGGGCATCGCCTTCCCCTGATACTGGGTCACCTCCCACCCTTGAGGGCTCCTGGACTGTGAGAGGGGGCAGGCTGGGCTGAGGGACTCCCCATTCCAGTGCATGAATATTCATGCACCAGGCCTCTAGTCATATATAATAATAAAAGTTTAATATGCTAATTAGACTGGATGTCCTTCTGGACAGCCTTCCAGATGAAGCCAGGGCTGTGAGGGAAACCTGGGTCCTGGGTGCCAGAGGGAAGCCGGTGCTGACAGTCAGGGAAAGGAAGGCCTGCTCTTGCCCGAATTTCATGCATCGGGCCTCAAGTTGATTATATAATTCAGGACTCCTGCTTGCTTCAGATGACAGAGAGGCAGAGTCTGGAGTTTCTCTACTCCTTCTCAGGTCAAATGTGTTTCCACCACGTATATTATGGGCTGTACTCTCATTTATAAGTCATTTGTCTGCTTCCTGATGAGCCCCTAACATGTTCACTTTGTTGTATGTACTTTCATGTCAATTGTCTGCACATGGTAGTGGTCCAACAAACCAGTGGGATTTGAAGCAGAAGGGCAAGACATGGATGTTTGGTCTGTCATCTTGAACTGGAAGCCTGAAATATTTTCTCAACCATATAAATGAAGGGAGCTTTTATTGTTCTTGTATGGGACTGACTTTTTTGGCATGTCTTCATCTGATTTCTGATTATTATTGCATAATAGGTGGTAGGTGGGCCTGGTAATTTTTTACCTGATCCCATTTGTCTTTGTGTAAATAATTTTATTTAGATGGGTTAAAAAAATTAAAATAGATATGTTTTTATTTCTTTACCTTAGTTTTTTTTTTTATCACAATACAATTACACAGTGGCTTTTCTTATTGACAAATATATAATATTAGTCTGAAATATATTTTTTAAATAATAATCATGCTTTAAATGTGATATGAAAAATGGAATTGCTTTTTTTTTAACTCTAAATAAAGGCATCTATTTTAATGCTGATGATTTCTCTTTATTTTTAAATATATTTTTATTGATTTTCAGAGAAGGAGAATGAGAGAGAGAGAGAGAGAGAGAGAGAGAGAGAGAGAATCATCAGTGATGAAAAATAATCATTGATCAATTCTGTCTGCATGCCCCCACTAGGAGTTGAGCCCACAACTGGGGCATGTGCCCTTGACTAGAATCAAACCTGGGACCCTTCAGTCTGCAGGCTGATGCTCTATACACTGAGCCAAACCAGCTAGGGCTTCTCTTAATTTTTAAAAGTAAATCATCATGCTTCAGTTTGAAAGCCAATTACTTATAAAGACACCCCAAAAATTATTTGGTCTATTAAAGTGATGATATACAATAAAGCTTACCTAGTTCTAATAGTTGAAATATTCAGGAGAGAGTTTCCTTAAAATACTTAGTATAAAATATATTTGAAATAATATGAGGGGTTAGGATGAACATCGGGTTCTAAAACATTAGGTTTATTCATTTTAATGCTGAATGCATTTAATATTTATTTTTGGCATTGCAGATGACCCTCATGGCTAAGGCTTACATATCATGTATTTCACTAAAAGGAAGAGGCTGTGACACAAGTCTATAGCATACTTAGTAAATTTACTACAATCTCATGTAGTAAAGAATTTTCTTAACATAAAAACTGGGAGTAGGGGTTTTTATTCTTTTAGATAAACATTTACTATGTATCTCATACAAATAAATTTAATTTAGCAATTTGTTTCTCTCCCAGAAATTTGGATCATATTTGTTTTTCTACAGAAGAAAAGGACTTGAAATAATAAGGCATCTGTAAAGCTTGGCTCTGTTTATGCTTTGCACATGATAGATGCTCAAGAAATCTCAATAATCCTAATATATAAAAACTCAGGGTCCATAACATCCACAATAACCGGAGGCTCGACCAATCCAGCACTGACTGCCTTAGCTGCGGGAGCCCAGACCCAGCATTGACTGTGGAAGGGGCTGCAGATCAGGCCTGGAGAGAGGCCTTGGGAGAGAGAAACATGCTCTGATCCACAGCCTCTGTGGCAGCTGTTGATCAGCACTTGCCTCTTTCTTTCACTTGGGACCTAGCCAACAGTGGTGCCTCTTTTTCTCTCTGGCCTCTGCTGAGGCTGCTGATCAGTCCCACTTATCTGATCAAGACTGTTAATAGGCCTGGAGATGCTGACTGGAATAAAAACTGACCAATCAGAACCAAATCTGAGGGAAGTGTGAGGAGCCAATGGCTGCCTAGGAGGTGGAGCTTTTGATGATCACTGGCATAGAAACTGACCAATCAGAACCAAGTCTGGGTGAAGTGTGAAGGCAGAACCTAAGGTGGGTGCTGAGGAGGGATTTTAAGGGCAACAGCTGTTTGGTGTAAGATGTAAGAAAACGGTTCATTTTTTTAATGACTGTTTTGGCAGTGTAGTGCATATGCCTGGCTATCAGTCCAGATATGTGGTTTTGTTTTCCAAGAGCATCTCCTACTGCTGAAAAAGCCTCTCCCACCGCCCATTTAAACAATACTATTTTATATAATCTATCTATACTAATAAAAGAGTAATATGCTAATTAGACCTGTGGGATCGGACCTAAACTGGCAGTAGGACATCCCCCAAGGGGTTCCTGATTGGAGAGGGTGCAGGCTGGGCTGAGGGAGCCCCCACCCCCCTATGCATGAATTTCATGTACCAGGCCACCAGTTATTGTATAATACCCCCAGTTACCCTATGGGGTAGATACTGTCATAATCCCTATTTTACAGATGAGGAAAGTGAGATCTGGAGAGATTAATTATCTTATACAATGTAAGTGGTGCAACTGTGAATCACAATAGCTTCTATGTAGTAGACCTGGTTCAGTCTGATGCCTAATACTTAATGTGTAAGCTTCTCCTCCCATCTATATGCTTTACTTAAATATTGCCACAAAAATTTAGATAAATAATAACCAGAAGCAAGAAATAATGACTGGTGTGGATTTCCTTCAAACTCATCTTAAAACCTCTCTCCATCCCTCCTTCCCTTTCTCTCTCTCTCTCTTTCTTGTAAGAAACATGCCTCTGATTAATCTTCATGAAAAAGAAACAGCATGTGACCAGGCCATGACTGAATTTCCCCAGAGCAAACAGAATGTGGGGGGGTGAGAGCTGTGCAGGTGGCCAATAGCACATTTTTAGGAAGATTCCCCTAAACAAAGGGAGGTGGAGCTAGGTAGAAAGGTTTCAGCCAATATTTTAATGGCCCAATGGGAGACAGCAAGACCTAGGCAACGTATGAGGAAACAGGGGGCCTCATGGGACTCAGGCAATGAGGAATTGGAGGCGGGACTAAACAAGTAGGCCGTGTTCCCTGCCCCAAGTGTGCTGTACAATGGGCGCCCGCTCCCAAGAGTGTTATTCAAAGCTCATTTTCACTATGTTTCTGGTTTCCATTATTTGAAATTCGGACAGGTGAGCCATTTCTCGCCATCTCTATCTCTATCTCTATCTCTATCTCTATCTCTATCTCTATCTCTATCTCTATCTCTATCTCTATTTCCATCTCTATCTCTCTATCTCAGCAACTCAGAGATCAAGACTTAAAAACAAAATAGCAGAGAACAAGTACAATTCTGCACATGTGCCTTTTTGTTTGGGGGGACTTTTGTCCGCAGAGAGAGCCTCTGAAGAACAGGCTCCGAAGAGTGACTGTATTTTTTTTGTAAGGGAAACAGGCAATTAGCATTTCTGTTGTGCGGGTGCATTTGTCAGAGTTCTAAGAGAAGACTGGTACCTCTGACTTAAGAAGATAAGCGGCTCATCAAGAGCATCCTGCTTGCCCTGTAGGCAGAAGAGTGAGCAGGAGGCTGAGGGTTCTAGCACAGCATCTGCCAATGAATGTTTCTCCTTAGAAGAATGTTCAGTTTTATGATCAAATAATTTTGAAGACCTTTTAAGGAGACATAATTTGTATCAGCGCGTTCGAGGCCCTGAGAAGTCCTGTAGGAAGAAACCAGCCCAATGGGGTGCATCTCAGGTTCCCTAAAATATTTGGCACAGACTGCTTTTTGCATGTGTCAGGGATAAAATTTTAGGGAAATTGAATCCCTTATCTTGACTACATGCAAGCCTTAACAAAATTCTTACTAAATTTAGATGGTGTTTTTGAATATGTGGCCAGTCTTGGATGAGCTCATCAGTCAAATACAAGGAATGTTGGGATATTCTAATTCACCAAACTTGCTTTACAGATGAGAAAACTCGGAATCAAATATTTCATCTCTAGGAACAAGGAGACATAGCTGGGATTGAGTCATGGTTCTCCTGTCTTCTAGTTCAAGTTTGTTTTGTGTGGTTTTGTTTGTTTTGTTTTACTATATGTGCACTTCTTTGAGGTATGGGGACCATCTACAAAACAGTTATAAGCACATTTTCCAAAAACAGGAGACTAGTTGATGGAGACTCCTGCCCTCTAGGTTGAGTCATTTGCTGGTTCCACTGTCCCTACAGTGAGAGATGCCACCCAATTGTGCGGGCGATGGTAGAGCACCCTGGCTCTCTACCCACTGGTGTCATTTGCCCTTCATATAGTTTGGCAGTTTGGGTTTGCTGAGTGTATACAGGAGCATTATATCAACCTTTGGCCCATGAAGTAGCAAAAAGAATAGCACAGGCTGGAGGGGGGGGAGGTGGGAGGGATAACCCTCACCTTGAGGCTAAGTGGTAAATTGTTAACTCCTCTTTGGTTTACTTCTGAAATGTTTTCAAGCTGACAACTGCAATTCACTGAAATGAAAAGGTTTCTGAGACCTGGCCAACAATCCACAGTGACTGTGCCTTCCTGACCTATGGCAGCTTCGCCACCATCTTCTCTTGTTTGTCTGTTAGTAAGAGATCCCATCACAGTGACTAGAGACAGAGCAGGAGAAAGAGGCAGGGGAGGACGTGAGCTTCCCCAAATGCCTCGGTCCACGTGTTTTCCTTGCACAGTGGGTGGGGCCCAGAGTCCTGCCTGCCCTGACTGAGGGGGCTCACAGCCCTCCGTAAAATTGATGAAGACCCCAAAAACCTACCCAAGGGAGTCCAGTTACACAGTCATTCTAGAATTAAATAATTGCCAGGCTCAAGGAAGCATTCTTTCCTTAAGTTGCTTGAGCTGTTCAAGCTGGGATATGACACATGCCAGTTTGTTCCAGCCAAATTTGTGTGGCAAATGCTCAGTGTGGAGTTATTACAGGTACTGCCCTGCTCTGGCTCATGTCCAGGCTGTGCAACACTTCAATCACTGTTCTTCCCCTAAATCTTTCCCAAATTGTCTTGTCTCAAAAAAGAGTTTCAATCACTCTTGTTCTGTCCCTTCTACATATCTATAATAATAAAAGCCTTCATATGCTAATTAGACCAGGCATCCTTCCAGACATCCTTCGCAGCGAGAAGCCAGTCCTGGCAGCCGGGGGAAGGAAGGCCTATTCTTGCATGAATTTCATGCATCCATCGGATCTCTAGTATTTAATAAAACCTGTATTTTTGGCTCTAAAAAAGAAAAAAAATTGCCCATCTAATTTATAAGTATACTGTTTGTGTAAACCAGGAGTTTTCAGGTAGCTTTTTCCTAGTGGAACACCCGAGTTTTGATAATCCTGTCGGATAAAGTTCTTCCTGGCTTTTTCTGGTTCTTTAAAGCCCAGGCAGGACAGAGGGCGTGCAGAGCCGGCGTCCATTCCCGGCTCTGGCTGGCTGCGCTCCACACCGCAGGCTGCCAGATGCTTCTTTCCAGAGCAACAATTCCCAAAATGTAATAACACCAACGAGAACAATACAGGCTCACAGGGTCCCACAGCATTGGCCCTTCTTCTTCCTTCCTTCCTTCCTTCCTTCCTTCCTTCCTTCCTTCCTTCCTTTCTTTCTTTCTTTCTTCCTTCCTTCCTTCCTTCCTTCCTTCCTTCCTTCCTTCCTTCCTTCTTCTTTCCTTCCTTCCTTCTTCTTTCCTTCCTTCCTTCCTTCCTTCCTTCCTTCCTTCCTTCCTTCCTTCTTCTTTCCTTCCTTCCTTCCTTCCTTCCTTCCTTCCTTCCTTCCTTCCTTCCTTCCTTCCTTCTTCTTTCCTTCCTTCCTTCTTCTTTCCTTCCTTCCTTCCTTCCTTCCTTCCTTCCTTCCTTCCTTCCTTTCTTTCTTTCTTTCTTTCTTTCTTTCTTTCTCTCTTTCTTTCTCTTCCTTCCTTCCTTCCTTACTTCCTTCCTTCCTTCTTCTTTTCTTCCTTCCTTCTTCTTTCCTTCCTTCCTTGCTTTCTTCGTTCCTTCCTTCCTTCCTTCCTATCTTTCTTCCTTTCTTTCTTTCTTTCTTTCTTTCTCTTTCTTCCTTCCTTCCTTCCTTCCTTCCTTCCTTCCTTCCTTCCTTCCTTCCTTCCTTCCTTCTTCTTTCCTTCCTTCCTTCTTCTTTCCTTCCTTCCTTCCTTCCTTTCTTTCTTTCTTTCTTTCTTTCTTTCTTTCTTTCTTTCTTTCTTTCTTTCTTTCTTTCTTTTTCTTTTGTTCTCACTTTCTTACCTCTTTCTTTCACTTTCTTTCATTCTTTCTTTCTTTCTTCCTTCCTTCCTTCCATCCTCCCTTTCTTTCTTTCTTTCTTTCTTTCTTTCTTTCTTTCTTTCTTTCTTTCCTTCCTTCCTTCCTTCCTTCCTTTCTTTCTTTCTTTCTTTCTTTCTTTCTTTCTTTCTTTCTTTCTTTCTTTCTCTTCCTTCCTTCCTTCTTTCCTTCCTTCCTTCCTTCCTTCCTTCCTTCCTTCCTTCTTCCTTCCTTTCTTTTCCTTCATTCCTTCTTCCTTTCTCTTCCTACCTTCTTCCCTCCCTTCCTTCTTCCTTCCATCCTTCCTTCCTTCTCTCCTTCATTCCTTCCTTTCTTTCTTTCTTTCTTTCTTTCTTTCTTTCTTTCTTTCTCTCTCTCTTTCTTTCTTTCTTTCTTTCTTTCTTTCTTTCTTTCTTTCTTTCTTTCTTTCTTTCTTTCTTTCTTTCTTCCTTCCTTCCTTCCTTCCTTCCTTCCTTCCTTCCTTCCTACCTTCCTTCCTTACTTCTTTCTTTCTTTCTTTCTTTCTTTCTTTCTTTCTTTCTTTCTTTCTTTCTTTCTTCCTTTCTTCCTTTCTTTCTTTTTCTTTCTTTCTTTCTTTCTTTCTTTCTTTCTTTCTTTCTTCCTTCCTTCCTTCCTTCCTTCCTTCCTTCCTTCCTTCCTTTCTTTCTTTCTTTCTTTCTTTCTCTTCCTTCCTTCCTTCCTTCCTTCCTTCCTTCCTTCCTTCCTTCCCTTCTTCCTTCCTTTCTTTCTTTCTTTCTTTCTTTCTTTCTTTCTTTCTTTCATCCTCACCCAAGGATATTTTTCCATTGATTTTTAGAGAGGGTAAAAGGGAGAGAAGTGGGGACAGAAAGCGAGAGAAACATTAATGTCTGAGAGACACATGGATTGGTTGTCTACCACACACATGAGCCCTGACCTGGGCTGGGGGTTGAAACTGCAAGGGACATACCCTTGACTGGGAATCAAACCTGAGACCTTGGTCCTTGGTCCGAGCCACACCTGCCAGGCCTTTCTTAGTGTTTTCTCTTCGGTGACTTCAGCAGCTTCCTAAAAACATTTATCATTCTTCATATGATGCTTATAATCTTATGCAGCTTATAAAATTACACATGTTCTCTGTGATAGTTTGGAAAATGCAGAAAAGAAGTAAGAATTCCATTATCCAGAAATACTCTACATATGTCTAATACACCACTGAATTTTATTTTTTCATACAAATCTATGTACATGTCTACATAATGTATTTGGCTTTGTTTACATAAAGTTTGAATTATACTGTATAGTACATATACTATACATATGCTTTTTTCCCCTTAAGACTATCATGCAATTTATCTCTATGCCAACAAATTCAGATCTGCACCATTTGCAGCCATCCGTGCACTATTAGGATGTAAGAAAATCAAGCCCTATTGGTTGGACATTAAAATTATCTCCCAATTTTCCATCCTTAAAAATAACACTGAGTGTTTATGATGTATTGCTCCAAATTGATTAAAATAGGCATTTGTAAAACTTTTTACAATAATGTGTACTGTTCAGATGTATTTTTAGATAGAAATACTGAGATATAATTTTTAAAAATAATTGCTTTCTGAACTCTCTGATAATAACACTTTATGAGAAGGTAAGTATAGTGAAAACATTGTGTGCTTTTACACGCAGACTGCATATGCACACATGAAGAAGTGAGCGTGAGGAGCAGCCATGGGTCCCGTGTGCGGGGGACACACACACACACACACACACACGTCCCAGACGCTGTGTCTCCAGTGAGACGAGGAAGTGAAGAATGAGCCACTTCACTGTCTTTCCTCAGGTCCCAGCGCCTTCGGAGGGCCTTCCGGAAGGCACCCTGGTTGGCACCAGGCTCCTTCTGTGCTGTGCGTCCCGGAGGCTGGTCCTCTGCAGAGTGGAGATCTGCGGTTCCGAGCTCACAGGGCTGTGTGAGGGCGAAGTGAAGTCTGAGGCTTGAAAACAAAGTGAAACGACGCACAAGCAAATCCCTGAGCTGTGCCTATAGAAGAGCTCCCCACATGCACACGCTATTAGCACTGTTACTTGTGTTTCTCACACGTTATAATACATTTACTAAAAGCTGGGGCACATTTTGGGTTTCCCATGTGTTGTCAGCATTGTGGGGGGGCGGGGGGCGTCCTCCCCGCTGCCCCGCTCCCTGTGGGCAGGGAGGACCAGCAGACATGGACTCACACAGACGGGCTGCTCTGGGCCGCTCTGCCGCCGTGGGAGGGATTCGGCCTCAGAGCTTCAGGCTCAGCCCGGAGGACGGAGCTGGCACTCCTGCCGAGCACAGGCTGTGGGCAGCAATCTGAGGCTGCGTGCGGGATGCAGCGTGCGGGCCCAGGGGAGCACTGCGGTTGTCAAAGGGAAGGCCCTGGTGCGTAAGGTGCTGTCCTTGGAGCCAGTCAGTGAAGGGAACTTGGAAACTGTTTTATTTTTGAACATTTAAGATGAACAAAAAAGAAAGGAAAGGGGAGTCCTGACGTACAAATCAGCAATGCCTGAGGGTCTGCCCGGACATGCCTGTCTGCACAGACTGCCCTTGGACTTGAGGAAGGGCACATTCGGACCCCACGCCCTCGCCTTGCTCAGACCGGCCTGCAGCCGCCGTGGCACAGGCTCCCAGGGGCTGGCCTGCAGAGAGGCCTGGGCGCCCGAGGGCCCTGGACGTGAAGGTTTTCATCTTAAACCAGCAGTTGGCATCCTGATTCCACAGCCCCAGCCTGGTACCGCAAGTGCCTGCTCCACTTCCGCAGGGGCAGGCAGGTAAGGCTGGGGTTTGCAAGGCTTCGGGGAAGCCGCCGGTCATCACTGGATCGAGGTAAGGTTCCCTTGTGACCTTTAGGGACACAGCAGGAAGCCCTCCCAGACAGCACTCCCCTCCCAGTGGCACCGTGGAAGGTTCCTCGTGTTCCCAGTTCTGGTGTGAGCGCTCCCAGTGCACCCCAGTGCCTTCAGCAGGACTTCCCACAGCCGGTGGGCAGCCCGCCCCACACGCCCAGGCACGGTACCGTGAGGGTGCCGCGGAGGAACAAGGTCTGTAATTACATTTAAATGCACACAGTCACGCAGGGCTGCTCGCCGCTGTGCCTTATGGCACAGGTGCAAGTGAGAGTATCTGCACCGTGTGAATTCTTGAAACAGAAGGCTGGAGAGGCATAAAAATGTGTCTCCATATCTACCCACCCCCTTTTCAATAGCGTGTCTCTCGCTCTGCGCGCCTGAACGAAGGAGAGATGGTCTGGCTGCGGAGACAGTGCTGTCCAGGAAAACCCCATCACTGGTTCTGATAAAAATAACGGCAGCAAACGTGAAAATAAGCGCTTCCTAGACACCAGATGTTATGCTGAACATTGAATATGCATTCTTTGCTATAATGCTCCCCACACCCCAAGATGCCGTCACAGTTAGAACAGCATCTAACACCTGCTGCTTACTCGCCACGCGTCCGACGTGACGGTGAGCCTGACATGGTCACCTGTTTAACCCGCACGCCCTGCCGGAAGAGCACTGATGTTCGAAAGGTAAGCCTGCGATTTGGGGGCGTCTCCTGACCTCTAAAAAGCTGAAGTATACATGTAAGCGATAGCTGACGCAGAACATACGTGTGTGAGTTAAAACACGCGGAAACACGTGCCGGTGTGTCCAGCACAGCTCTGAAGCAGTGCTCTGCGCCCTCGGGTTTGGGTGATGCTTCCTGCGTGTTCTGGGTTCTGCCTCGGGGCAGAGTCCCGGCGATCAGGCATTCTTCTCTCTATTCCTCACCAGGGCCGGGGCCCGTTCTCAGGACCCTTCATCTGCCAAGTGCTGAAGCCCCATTCAAACTGGTGGTGGCAGAGAGAATTTCTGTCCTGGGCCACCCAGGGGCCTGTGGTGAGCCTGGCTCCTGCCCCCGGGCCTGGCTGGCTAGCCTCCTGTCGGGCCTCCGGAGCCAGGTGGTCCCAGACTCTACACTGACGTCCTGTTTCTCATTTACTGAAGGGGGAGCACTCCAGGCCCCCCAACAATTCCAGCAGAAATCCCCACCACGGTGGGGTATGTGCTCACCTCTGAACCAATTGCTGTGGCCTGGGCTGGGGCGTGCGGTTGGACAGGCCTGTGGCTGGGCTGGGGCGTGCGGTTGGACAGGCCTGGGGGGCGGGGCTGGGCTGGGCATGTGGTTGGACAGGCCTGGGGCCTGGGTTGGACGCTGAGATGGGCATGAGGCCATCCTACTCAGGCCCCTGGTGCTGAGCCCCAGAGGGGTGTTCTCCTAAGTGGGGGAGACCCCACGTTAAGTGCCAGCCTGGCTTGTCTTCCAGATGGAGAGCATGGTGTCAGTCACCCGTGACCAACATGAGCTTACCGTGTGAACAAAGGCAGTCCGCGCAGCACTCCCCAGTAGAGGACCTGCTGCTGGAGCAGCTTCCCAGTCCCGTGGAAAACCTTCCCGCCCCCGTGCGCTTCCCTGGAGACCCGGAGGGCCGCACTGTGGGTTACCATGTACTCCAGACCCTTTGACTCCAAAAATGTACTTTACATGTTCAAATCGGGGGTGATGGCTCTAATCTCCTACGTGATGACTACATATATTTTCTTTATTCCAGAATGAGGTAAAGAAAAGAAATTAGTGGGTGCTGTTTCAGAGACGGGTAGCACAGAGATCAGCAGAAAAAGAAACAAACAGAAAAAGCAACCCATGATTACTCATAATAAGATAACCCAACAATGGGCCTGATGGCTGAAATGATGAAGTATTTATAGACCCGTTGGTTTTGTTCATCACTGAACACTACTTCCGTTCTTCCCATTTCTCCCTTTGCTTCTCTCAGAAGCCATGGAAACAGCCCTCCCAGCCCCCATGCAAATGGATTCGCCTCAGCACTGACTGACCTTTCCCGGAATCTTCTCTGCGCCTGTGGCCATGTCCGCTGTAAAAGAATGCGAAGAACCTGGTAATGATGCTTCCAGAAGACAGCAACGCCAAACCCGGCCCTCTAACCAGTGATGCCATTACTCTGTAGTGTGTGTGTGTGTGTGTGTGTGTGTGTATACACATACATACATATGGCAATTTTACTACCTTAAAATAATTATATTTCTCAAAAAGACTTTTGAAAGGAAAAACAGTAAGCCTCACTCTATTGACCTATTTTCCCTAAATTTACATGTGAATTGCATTGTTGTAACTGAATCACCATTTAAAGTCCAAGGTAACTGAACACACTTTCAGTGAATCATGACATAATTTTAATTCTGAGGGAGAAAAATATGTTGGAATTTTCTTATATAAGTTTCTCCATTTACAGATGTGAGAACAGATATATAGTGAGAAATTACTCACTCTAGGCACATTGACACTGGGTTTCTTTTATGATTTGTATTAATATTTTTTTAATTGCAGATTTTGTTTTTAATGATTACATCGAAAAAGACCAGAAGAGCTGTCTTGTAGTTTGGATGTAATTTATCTTTAATTGTAAAGTTTGTAGGTAATTACTATAACTTATAAGTTTTAAATGGCATTTTGAAATAGAAAGTTCATACGTTAAGCCAGTGGTTTGCTACTGGGAGAGCTTCTGCCCCCAGGGGACATGTGGCAAAGTCTGAAGAGCTTTTGTTGATCACTGTTAGGGGCAGGGGACCCAAATGGGGTAAACATCCCACAGGCAAACAAATGCCTCCTCTGGTGACCATCCCAACAGGATATTTGCCATCAGTCTCTGAAGCAGCGCTCTGTTCATAGTTGATAATGTGTTTTCGCCCCTGGCCCTGGGCAGGATGGGAGCATCAAGGAAGACTCCAGCCAGTGCAGGGAGGACGTGGCAGCGGGCATCTGGGTCACAGGCCCCAGTCCTCTCCCAAAGCCCTTCCCCACCCGCTCCGCATTACAGGGAACAGGTGCGGCAGGAAGCCTGCGGTGTCCAGAGGTCAACAGGAAGGGCAAAACCAGGTCACTCCAAGATGGAGAGAGATTTTCCCGAGGAAGACCCCACAGTTCATTACACAAGCTCCCGACCTCTATGAACTCAGTTCCGTGCGAGACTCTGGGGAACCTGACACATATGGGGAGAAACTGGACTCTCTGGCATTGGGACAGGAACACGAGGGCGGCTTTTTCTCAGAGGTGCTCGCAGCAATCATTGTTCCTGCAGGGGGCACAGGACAAGGAGACCCGGGGACCTCTCCAGTGCAGGGCTGACGGCAGGCAGTCATTACTGTTTGCTTTGCTCTGGTGATTCCCAGAGGCCCCACTACACCCAATTTACAATCCACCCAAGCTGTGTGCATCAGCTTTTGCATATGAATGGCCTGTCCTTTCTTGCCTAAAACCTGTCAAACTGCAGCTGAGTCAGAGAGCCCCAGAGTTTCCCAACTTCACAGCTGGACCTTGTCTGGGCACTTCCAAACCCCATACAAAAAGGAGGAATCTGCAGATCTCTCTTTAGCTCCTGCTGGGCAGCCCCAGACAGTGGCTGACCTTGCACCTCCCTGGGGATACAAGAGCCAGTGTACCCAGTGGTCAGAGTGAGCCCATACCAAATTACAACTCTTCATATCCATAAGCGACACACTCAAAGGGCAGACTCAGTAAGCACCATAGCCCCACTGAAGCAAGTCCTGCCCTATAAGGATGTCTCCTGCACAACAGATCTTCCAATGTAGACACAGCTGGTCATCCCAGACAATGGCCTGGAGATCAATTCCTCCCAGTGAAACCAACAGCAATCAAGGGTTAACTACAATAACACTGTGCACACAGCCCACAAAAGGGAGCACCAAGAGTGTCCACCTCAGGTAACTGGGGAGGCTGAACCACTGGGTCCTGTGGGACCTACCACACAAGGCCACTCTATTAACACAGGGAAGCAGCCAAAATCCAGAGACAAAGAAACAAATCACAAATGAAAGAAAAATACTGGATATAGAGTTCAAAACCACAGTTATAAGATTACTCAAGAATCTTCTAGAAACCTCTGAGAAATTTAGTGAGACACTCAAGGATATGAAAAAGGATTAATCAGAAATTAGCGTATCAATATCCGAATTATGGGGGTGCCAGAAGAAGAAAGAGAGCAAGATATTGAAAACCTATTTGAAGAAATAATAGACTTATCTGTGAAATTCCTTTCACTATGAAAGTTCACAATGAGGAAAGAACAATAACAAGAAAAAAAAATTAATCATACCAAATCTTCCTTAGGAAATAATGGGCACTGAGAGTCACAGGTGGAGTGATATGGTAAATGAAATTTGCTTCAAACTATATATAAAAGAAGTAAATAAGGGTATAGGTGAAACAGAATCAGCCCTGATTGATCACTGTTAAAGCTGGGCGTGAAGTACTATTCTCTCTACTCTTTCACCAGCACTAGCAGGATTCTCTGCTGTGTACTCTTCTCCATGGACCTTGTCTCCTTTGAAAACTTGTGTTCATGCATTCAATCACTCATCAAGTACTTGCTGGTCCCTTTGTCAGCCATTGTGCCAGGTGTTAACGGTAAAATAGTGAGTAACTTCCCGACCGGCAGGGAAGCCAGGCCAGCAAATGGCAAGCCAAGCCAAGTGAGAAGCCACACGGGGCAGCACAGTGAAGCCTGCCAATGTGAGACGTAAGCAGTTTGGTGCAAAATTTGTGCCAAGAACCAGTGGCTTTGTGAACCAATGTCACCCCAATAAATTCAATTAAAAAGAGAAATGCTTCCCAGAGGGTCTGAACCTCAGGGGGCGATGAGAGGACCGACATGGTGCAGGAGAGAGAGCTGTGTTCCTGGAACTGTGAAGTGTGGGGCCAGAACCTGACCAGACAGATGAAGCAGGTGAGTTCCGGAGCGATGCAGGGTGGGGAAGTGTGGGTGCTGCCGGAGGCAGGCACTGAAGGGCTGACCCTTAGTTCGGGAGGTGCAATCCCAGGGCAGTGAGGGTAAGTTCAAAGGGAAGTGAGGCGAATGGAGAAACAAAGTGGTGTGCGGAAACCGTGGCACCTCGCCGCCATTCAGCATGAGCTAGAAAGAGGCAAGGCAGGTAACGCAGCCGGCAGAACTGCCTGGGACAAGGCACTTCTCCACAGGATGTAGGAAGACACTCCTGTAGTCCACGAAGACAGAAGGAGGAGAAACAGATCCGTCCAGCTCCCTTCACCTCCCGCTTCCCATTACCCACGCCCCGTCCAGTGGGAGTTCCTCCACGCTTCGGTTGCATCCAGGAAGCCAGACTCATGGCCTCTGTGCAATTCTGAGGGTTGAGGACGGCTCACAACAGAGGACAGAGGTGAGGCCTGAAGGACACGCAGGCCCAACACCTCAACATGGGCCCAGCCAGCAGAACAGATAATCATGAAGACTGTTATTTCCTTTAATCTAGCCTTTCATTTTGATTTTCCCTCCCTTAGACTCAAACTGGCCTCACCTGAAATGCTGACGCACCTACCTCCCTGTCCCGTGCTTAATCATTAAGAATCAGGACAAGGAGGTTCTGGTCAGCATCCCGTGGTGTTAGGAGCAAGGTCCTGGGTCTATTGACTATTGAGACAGAGTTTTCAATCAAACTAAAGAAAGCATCTTGGCCTCAGTTGTGTTTTCGCTCCAGACCCAGGAACGACTCCACAGAACAGATCCTGCTGAAGTTGGACAGAACAGCTCCATGCTGACGTCAGGACCAGATGCAGTGATCAGTTATCCCGACCCCATCAACAATCAGGACCATGACCCTAACTCTACTGTCACCTTGATTAGTGATTTTTCCCTGTTTGATCCATCCCTGCAAGCCATTGGGAGCCAGGTCAGTGAGCCTGAGCGACATGGTGTCACCTCCTTAATAAACCCTTACATTCTCGGCTGCAAACTCCTGTTCATGTCTCACTGGGCTTTGATGTGCACAGGCCAACGAACCTCTCAGCCCAGCAACAAACAGCTCCTTCGGAGAAGGGAGTTGAGAGGCTCTGTAAGCTGAGAGGTTTGTGTCCAACACAGCCTTTCTCCTGAAAGAAGCTCAAGCCTCGGACAGTTAGTCAGGCTACGGGTTAGGCAGTCCATCTGGGCGCAGAGTTCTGGGTGGGTTAGAAAGGGCGAGTCTGAGAGTGTGCAGACCACGCTGTAGCCCAGAGGGGTGGGAGTGAGCACGAAGCCAGGGGCACGGATGTGCGCAATACTAAGAGTCACTTGGATGGTACTGTGCAATCAAGTAGATGAGAAGGGTCAGGTGAGAGAGAAGATGGCACCCAGCTTTCTGGCTTGGGCAGCTAAGGATTCGATGGTGATGCCATTTCCTGAGATGGGAAATGTATGGGTAGGAGCAGTTTGGAGGCGGGGTTGGTGGGGAGGATGCAGGGATGGTGAATTTAGTTGTGAAAATACCGAATTTGAGAAGCCTGAGTCAAGAGGCAGTGGTGTCACTAGTCTGGAGTTTGGGAGCCGTATCTCAGCTGGGACAGAGTTTTGAGTGATTGGATATGTGGGTAATGAAACAGGTGTGGGGTGCAAGAGACAGATGAAGGAGAATATGGAAGAGGAGAAGAAGAGAGAGGTGAGGACCAGCCCTTGCAGGCCCACAGGGTGCGTGTCTAATGACTGGATAGCCAGGCGAGGAGGAAACCCCCGGGGAAGCTGGGAAGGCAGGACCCGGTTGTCCCCGGGGCAGGAGAGCTTGTAAAGGCAGCGGGAGGAGCAGTGTCAGATGCCATAGGGGAGGCAATCCAGAAAAAAAGTAAGAAGTGTTCAATGGATTTGAAACATGTTTTTGGTTTCCTCATTGAAAGCAGCACAATGGAGGGGTGGATTAAGGTTGTATAAGAAACAATAAGAATACCATCCTGAGGAACAGCCTTGCGTGCCTCAGACCTTTGGGACAGTAAGCCAGGGACTGAGCCTACTGCAACATTGAATCCCAAAGACCTGCTTGCCAGGAGCAAGGGAAAGCAGATATGACTCCTGCATTGACAACTACTGAGCAAAAATTTTTTTTAAATTAATTAATTAATTAATTTATTTATTTATTTTTTACATATTTTATTGATTTTTTTTGCCCGCCTCCCTCCCTCCCTCACATCCCCTCCCTCCCCAGAGTTTTATGCCCATTGGTTGTACTTATATGCATGTATACAAGTCCTTCGGTTGATCTATTATCTCCCCCAGATCCTCCTCCCTTCCCTGCTGAAATTTGACAATCTGCTTGTTGCTTTACTGTCTTTGGTTCATCAGTTTATAATGATCTTTATTATCCACAAATGAGTGAGGTCATGTGGTGTTTCTCTTTCATTGATTGGCTTATTTCACTCAGCATGATGTTCTCCAATTCCATCCAGGTTGCTGCAAAAGATGAGAATTCCTTCTTTTTTATGGCAGCATAGTATTCCATTGTGTAAATGTACCATAGTTTTTGGATCCAATCATCTGCTGATGGGCACCTAGGCTGTTTCCAAATTCTGGCTATTGTAGATTGTGCTGCTATGAACATAGGGGTGCATATATCCTTTCTGATTGGTGTTTCTAGTTTCTTGGGATATAATCCTAGGAGTGATATTACTGGGTCAAATGGGAGTTCCATTTTCAGTTTTTTGAGGAAACTCCACACTGTTCTCCACAGTGGTTGCACCAGTCTGCATTCCCACTAGCAGTGCACGAGGGTTCCTTTTAATCCGAAACCTCACCAACACTTGTCATTTGTTGATTTGTTGATGTTGGCCATTCTGACAGGTGTGAGATGGTACCGCATTGTTGTTTTGATTTGCATCTCTCGGATAATTAGTGACTTTGAGCATGTTTTCATGTGCCTTTTGGCCTTCCTTCTGTCTTCCTTTGAAAATATTCTATTAAGGTCCATTGCCCATTTCTTAATTGGATCATTTATCTTCCTTTTATTTAGTTGTATCAGCTGTCTGTAGATGTTGGAGATTAAACCTTTATCAGTGGTGTTATTTGCAAATATGTTCTCCCTCACCGTGGGCTTTCTTGTTGTTTTGTTGATGGTTTCTTTTGCTGTAAAAAAGCTTTTTATTTTGATGTAGTCCCATTTGTTTATTTTCTCTTTAGCTTCCATTGCCCTAGGGGCAGTATCAGTGAAGAAGTTCTTTTGGCATACGTCTGAGATTTTGCTGCCTGTGGATGCTTCTAGTATTTTTATGGTTTCCCGTCTGATGTTTAAGTCCTGCATCTATTTTGAGTTTATTTTTGTGTATGGTGTAAGTTGGTGATCTACTTTCATTCTTTTGCATGTGTCTGCCCAATTTTCCCAACACCATTTATTGAAGAAACTCTCTTGACTCCATTGTATATTCGTGCCTCCTTTGTCAAATATTAATTGAGTATAGTGATTTGGGTTGATATCTGGGTTCTCAATTCTATTCCATTGATCTATATGTCTGTTCTTGTGCCAGTACCAGGCTGTTTTGAGAACAGTGGCTTCGTAATACAGTTTGAAGTCTGGTATTGAGATCCCTCCTACTTTACCCTTCTTTCTCAGGATTGCTGTGGCTATTCGGGGACTTTTATTGTTCCAAATGAACTTTTGGAGAGTTCTTTCTAGGTCTGTGAAATATGCCACTGGTATTTTAATGGGGAGTGCATTGAACCTATAGATTGCTTTAGGAAGTATGGACATTTTGATGATGTTGATTCTACCAATCCATGAACATGGTATGTTCTTCCATCTCCTTACATCTTCCTCTATCTCTTTTTTCAGTGTTGTGTAGTTTTCTGCATATAGGTCCTTTACTTCCTTAGTTAAATTTATTCCTAGGTATCTTAATTTTTTTGGTGCGATGGTGAATGGCATTGCTTTTTTAGTCTCTGTTTCTGTAGTTTCACTGTTGGTGTATAGAAATGCCATGGATTTCTTGGCATTAATTTTGTATCCTGCTACATTGCCAAATTCATTTATTAAGTCAATTAGTTTTTTAATGGAGTCTTTTGGGTTTTTTATGTATAATATCATGTCATCTGCAAATAAAGATAACTTTACTTCTTCTTTTCCAATTTGGATGCCTTTTATTTCCTCCTCTTGTCAAATTGCAGTGGCTAGTACTTCCAGTACTATGTCAAACAGGAGTGGCGAGAGTGGGCATCCCTGTCTTGTTCCTGTTCTTGGAATGGTTTTAGTTTTTGCCCATTGAGTATAACGTTGGCTGTGGGTTTATCATATATAGCTTTTATTATGTTGAAGTATGATCCTTGTACTCCCACCTTGTTAAGAGTTTTTATCAGGAAAGGGTGTTGGATTTTATCAAATGCTTTTTCTGCATCAATTGATATGACGATATGATTTTTATCTTTCAATTTGTTTATGTGATGTATCACATTTATTGATTTGCGGGTATTGTACCCTCCTTGCATTCCTGGAATAAATCCTACTTGGTCATGGTGTATGATCTTTGTGATGCTCTTCTGGAGTCGATTTGCTAGAATTTTGTTGAGGATTTTGGCATCTATGTTCATGAGGGATATTGGCCTGTAATTCTCTTTCATTGAGTTGTCTTTATCTGGTTTTGGTATTAGGGTGATGCTGGCTTCATAGAAGGAGTTTGGAAGTGTTCCTTCCTCTTGGATTTTTTGGAATAGTCTGAGGAGGATAGGTTTTAGTTTTCCTTGAATGTTTGGTAAAACTCTCCTGTGAAGCCATCTGGCCCTGGGCTTTTGTTTGCTGGAAGCTTTTTGATGACTGTTTCAATTTCTTCCCAAGTTACTGGTCTATTGAGATTTTTAGATTCTTCCTGATTGAGTTTTGGAAGTTTGTATTTTTCTAGGAATATGTCTATTTCCTCCAGGTTGTTCAGTTTGTTGGAATAGAGTTGTTCATAGTATTTTGTAACAATCCGTTGTATTTCGGTGGGGTCTGTTATTATTTCACCTCTTTCATTTCTGATTTTGTTTATTTGGGTCCTCTCTCTTTGTTTCTTGGTTAGCCTGGCTAGAGGTTCATCTATCTTGTTTATTCTTTCAAAGAACCAGCTCTTGGTTTTGTTGATCTTATGTAGGTTTATCTATCTTGTTTATTCTTTCAAAGAACCAGCTCTTGGTTTTGTTGATATTATGTGTTATTTTTTTGGTCTCTATGTCGTTTATCTCCACTCTGATTTTTGTTATTTCCTTCCTTCTGCTTACACTGGGCTTTTCTTGTTGCTCCTAGAGTTAGATCATCTGTTACCATTTTTTCTAGTTTTTTTGCAATAGGCTTGTAAGGATATGAACTTCCCTCTCAAAACTGCTTTTGCTGTATCCCATAGATTTTGGATTGTTGTGTTTTCATTGTCATTTGTTTCCAGGGTGTTTTTAATTTCTTCCTTGATTTCTCTCGTAACCCAGTCCTTGTTTAATAGCATGCTGTTTAGTCTCCATGTGTTTGATTTCTTTGGATTATTTTTATTGTAGTTAATTTCCAGTTTTATGCCATTATGGTCTAAGAAGATACTTGATATGATTTCTATCTTCTTGAATTTGAAGAGACTTTGCCTATGTCCCAAAATGTGGTCTATCTTTGAGAATGTCCCATGTGCACTTGAGAAGAATGTATATTCTGTGGCTTTGGGGTGGAGTGTTCTGAAGATGTCAATTAATTCCATCTGGTCTAGTGAGTCATTTAGGTTTGATATTTCTTTGCTGATTTTTTGTTTAGATGATTTGTCCAAGGGTGACAGTGGGGTATTAAAATCTCCTACTATGATTGTATTGCTATTAATCTCTCTCTTAATGTCCTCCAGCAGTTTTTTTTTTTTATGTATTTGGTTGCTCCTGTGTTGGGTGCATATATATTTACCAGGGTTATTTCTTCTTGTTGGATTGTTCCCTTTAGTATTATGAAGTGGCCTTCATTATCTCTTATTATGTCCTTCACTCTGAGATCTAATTTGTCGGATATAAGTATTGCTACCCCAGCCTTTTTTTCATTTCCATTTGCCTGGAGGACTTTTTTCCATCCCTTCACCCTCAGTCTGTGTGCATCTTTTTTTCTGAGGTGGGTTTCTTGTAGACAACAGATGTATGGGTCTTGTTTTCTTATCCAATCTGTTACCCTATGTCTTTTGATTGGAGCATTTAATCCATTTACATTTAAGGGTATTATTGATAGGTACTCATTTGACGCCATTTTTATTCTATACCCGTGTTCCTTCTTCACTTCCTATTTCTTTATTTTTACAGTAGACCCTTTAGCATTTCTTGTATTGCTGGTTTGGTGGAGATAAATTCCTTCAGTCTTTTTTTGTCTGTGAAGCTCCTGATTTCCCCTTCAATTTTGATTGGTAGCCTTGCTGGGTACAGTATTCTTGGATTAAGACCCTTCCTTTGCATGACTTTGTATATTTCATCCCATTCCCTTCTGGCCTGATAAGTTTCTGTGGAGAAATCAGTTGCTAGTCTGATGGGGGTTCCTTTGTATGTAACTTTCTGTCTCTCTCTGGCTGCTTTTAAGATTCTTACTTTGTTGTTGTTGTTTGCCAATTTAATTATAATGTGCCTTGGAGTCTGTCTTCTGGAATTCATTTTGCTTGTAACTCTGCAAGCATCTTGGATTTTTGTGGGTTTTTTCTTCTCTATTTCAGGAAACTTTTCTGTCATTATTTCTTGAAATACTTTTTCCATGTCTACCTCAGTTTCCTTTCCTTCTGGAACCCCTATTATTCGAATATTATTTTGTTTTATATTGTCCCAAAGCCTCTCCTCCTGCTTTTTAATCTTTTTTTCTAGAAGCTGCTCTACTTGGGTATTTTTTTCCATCTTATCTTCTAGCTCACTGATGTGGTCCTCTGCTTCATCGAGTCTACTCTTGATGCTTTCTATTGAGTTCTTCATGGTAGCGATGTCATTTTTCATTTCTTCTTGGTTCTTCTTCAGTTCTTCATGGCTCTTCTTCAATTCCTCGTGGTTCTTCCTCATTTCTTCTTGGTTATTGTCAAATTGCTCTTCCATTCTTTTTAGCCATTCTATGATCATTACTCTGAATTCTTGCTCTGGTAGGCTGCTTGCATCTGACTCGTTTACTTCCTTTACTGGTGATGCCTGCTTTTCTTTCATGTGCAGACTATTTTTAGCCTCCCCATGGCCTTTCTTTTCAGGATGTCTGGTATGTGGTGTTCCTTCTCCTGCATTGATTTAATAGTACAAAATACAACACTACCAGGTACAACACAAGAGGCACTTAACAGGAATGTATTTACAATATTAATAACCTCTAATAAAGGTGACCACTAGAGAAAGGCAACTTAGGGGATAGGAGAGAATGAAGAAAGGTAAAAATAAAATAAAGAAAATTTTTTAAAAATTGAAATTAAAATTTTAAAAAATTAAGTAAATAAAATAAAAAAAGAAAAGAGGGATAAAGAGATAGAAAAAGAAGAAAAAAAGTAATGACAAAATGAAGTTGGAAAACAGGGAAAAAAGAAAAGAGAGAGAGAGAGAGAAAAAGAGAGAGAAAGAGAGAGAAGAAGCAAACTAAAAGAGAAATGGGAAACAAACTATATATATGTGGAGAATATTGCCATAGAACAACCACTGACCCCAGCCAATGCCAGTAACAATACTTGGAGATTAATACAAACTACAATATCCACTATTATTAAGTAAGGCTATGATATACAGAAGTAAAAGAAACAAACAAAAACAGAGGATTTTTTTTTAATACAAAGCAACAATCACAACACAGGAATAAGCATCACAATTTCACTAAAAAGCATAAAAATTCACAATAATCGACCTTCACACAAACAATGCGAAAAGGATAGAGGGGAGAACAGTTATTTTTTGTTGTTGTTGTTTTTTTTTTTAACTAGTTAAAATAGTGCAGAGATTTGAATTTATACACTTGGATCAGGGGTTGGAACTTAAATCTATAAGTATAGTGAGAACTTTAGCAGGGGGTATACAGAAAAAATAGAGGAAAAATTACAGCCGGAAAGGGATAGGAGAAACTGTAGACTAAAAGGGTAAAGTTTAGTAAGAGAGTGATGGTGTAAAGGTCGAGTTGAGATAGGGTTGAATGATGCTATAGTAGAGATTAAAATAGAATGAAGGTTACTCCCAATGTAAAATAAAGAAAAAATAAAATGGTACTGGAGAGGGGGAAAAAACACACACACACACACAAAAATTGCAAAATAGCAGTAGTAATAGTGATGATAGAGATTGAAAAATGTAATAATTAAAAAGGTAAAATCAAGTAAGGAAAAAAGAAAAAAAATCGTTTCTTAAGTAAAAGATACAAAGAATGAAAATTAAATAAAAGATGTAAAAAATGAAAATAAAATAAAGAATAGTAAAATTAGCATAAAAATGTCCAGTAGTGGTCATTCACTTCCTCTGTTAATGCATTTGGCACTCCTGATTCTCAGACCAGACAGTCTTGCAGTTTCCAGCATTCCACTGCACCTCAGTTTTGTAAGGTAATCCTTAATTTTAAGTAGGCTATATCTTAGTTATTTGTGTCCATTTATTTTTGATTAATTAAAAGAAAAAAAGAAAAGAGAAAAAGAAAGAAAAAAGAAAAAAAGAAAAAAAAAAGGCAGTTTGTAATTCAGCTCTTAGGTGTCAGTGTTTCCGGTTTGACCTCCCAGTCTTTTTGGTTGCTCTGGGCTTCTTTCTCTATGGCTCTAGCTCGCAGGGTGCCAGCTGGCTCCCAGACTACCTCTTCTGGCTCCGATCCCTTGTTTCCAGGAAGGCAAATTCCCCCTGCAATTTCCCCGGATATGCCCAACTAGGCAGACCTTCCCTAGTATTCCGAAGCTAGGGGGTGAAGGGGATCAGGCTCCAAGTTGTCCAGATGTTCTGCCCTTGGCGGGACAGCCTCGATTCTTAACACTCTGTCCCGTGTCCCCTGGCATTTTAAAAAAGTCCCGCTTCTGGGGAAGCTTACGTCCAACCCAGCACTGGGTGTCACTGCAGCCTTCTTTGGGTGCAGCTTGGTGCCAGAAGCCGCTCCCGGCTACAGTGGAGGCGGGGCTTCGCCGGAGCTCCGGCTACCGCTGCCTGCGCCGCGGGACCCGGAACCCTCAGGCTATCCCCACAAACTCTGACCTTTCCGTGGGTGACTGAAGAACTCCCTTGAATCCACGCGCTTGCGCTGATTCGGGCGTCCCAGCTGCTCAATGGACTTCTCCGCCGTGTGTTTTCCAGGCCTCAGAGAAGCTCCTCCCTTCCCGGTAAGATGGGATGGCGCAGCCTGGAGCTCGCCGCCTCCGCCACCACCGCCGTGGCAGTGCTGGCCGCCCGGTCAGGAAATCCCGTCCAGCGGACCTTTCCTTACCTTCCCTGAAAATTCCGCTGCCTCTTAGCTGCCAATCAAGATTCCCCCAGCAACTCAGACGCTACCCCTATCTGTTCTGGGACCAGAGTCAGAACAAGTCCAACTGTTCGGTCGCCATCTTCAAGCTCCGCCCCTTGGGAAGCCTATGTGTTGGATCTCTTAACACGACCCATGTGGTTCAGGGCCCACTCAGGGTCTGGTTTCTGGAGAAGGCCACACACTAAAATAGAGAGACTGGAAAGAGTTAATTTGGGAAAATGGGGGACCAGGCAGCAGTCCACCTCTAGTGTGAAGACTACCACCCTACTGAGCGAAAATTAAAACCTCTGTTTAAAACCGGGGTCACTCTCTTACGTTTTCTCACCAATAGCAGTGCTGTCCTTCTGCGGATGTAATTGTCCGCTTCCCTTATCATAGACACCCCTTGCCTCTGTCTCCCAATCAGAGCGCTATTTGCGTTTCTGCCTGAATCAGTGCTGCCCAAATAGCCACACAAATATTCCCACGTCCCCGCTGCGAGGATGAGAGGGAGACAGCGCTCTACCCAGCACAGGCAGGCCCAGCCTCGGACCCACAATGAACGCCAGCACAGTGACTGGACGGGCACTGGCTCCTGCCCCGGTCCACACCAGCGATGACCTCGGCAAGGCACTGGCTCTCGTAGGCGGGGTCTGTAAAAAGCAGGGCTCTCATGGGGAACAAGGGAGGTCAGATCTGAAGTGTTGAATGGTATGTGGGAAGGGCTTCATAAATGCTACCTACCATTCCCCACAGCGTGTTAGCCAGGATTTCCAGAGAAATAGCCAATGGAACATGTGTGTGGCATAGGCAGGTAAAGGCAGAGACAGATAGATGTGTGATATATAGATAGAAGATGGGTAGGTGATAGAGTTACTTTAAGGAATTGCTTATGATTGTTGATGGTGGCAAATCCAAAATCTGCAGGCGGAGGACCGGGAGAGTTAAGTCCTAAGGCAGCTGCTGCAGACTCCCTCCTCCCGGTGGGAGCTCAGCCTCTCTCTGCTCGGCCTCTTCCTGGATGAGACCATCACAGACAGATACTGCGCTTCACCCAGCTCTACTGGTTCAAACGCTAACTTCCCCTCTGGCACCTTCACCAAGACACCTAGACTAATGTTTGAACCAAGCAGACAGATTTAATCCGCACGCACAGTAAGGAGAAGGCAGTGCTTTGTGAGTTATATAAATTGCTCCCTTAAAGCCTGTGTTAAGCACTCTATGTATATTAGTTTATCTGCTCCTCCACCACCACCCATTGAGGTAGGTACTGTTATTTGTCCACACAAATGAGAAAACTTCAGCACAGGATAAATCACCTGCCCAAGGTCATGCGTCAAGGACTTGTGTTTGTAACCACTGGGCTAGACTGTGTCCGCACAGGCTGTGTGAAGACTGGCTCAATGAGTCCCCAGGCATCTGACCTCTTGTGTTCTAGGCAATGGGATATTTCCTCTGAAGTGATTAGCTGTTTTGTCTTGTTGTCATGGATGAAACCTCAAAATAACATACTCTTTTCAGATATGAAATACTCCCCAGCAATCAGTGTACTGAGTGGATGAGTTGAAATGTGCATAGTAAATAAAGTCACATATACACACAAGCTTTAAGAGAGCAATTTATACTTCTGAGCAGACCTGTGGATGCCGAGGGAATGGCCCGGGGCAGAAAAGAATATGGGTTACTGTAAAATATGTATCTATCGGTATAAAATTTTTGGTCCAACACTCTCAATATGTGTGTATTTAATTATACATTACATGACACACTACTGTGTTGATGTATAAGTACATTATAAGCACACAAAAAATGAACTTTAAAAAGGATGAGACGAAAAGTAAATGTTAGTTGAAATTTTCCCTTTCCTTTTCCGCCTCCTCCCCAGCGGCTCTTGCTGTGTCTGCTCTACTCAGTGAGCGGACTCAGGGCTCTCACTGTCTCAGAGTGCATTTCCCTTCTCCACAGCTTAGTGAGAAATGAGCCTCAGGTGTTCGATGTGGCAGGAGGGTCATTGGAGGGTCCCTGGGAGGTGTAAGGAGACATGTGAAATTTTATCACAGGAAACACAGTGTGGCGTAGCTGCTAAGAGGACAGACTGCAGAGGCGGACGTTGGGTGGGTCCCAGCTTCACCATGTACTAGCTGGGACTGACTGGATGGGGTTGTTATGATTTAAAAAAAATAACAAACAAGAAACATCCTTCCAACATTCTGGCATGTAATAAGCACCATTTAAATGTTATTGAGCATCATTATAAGGGCCCAATAAGTGTTGATGGCTATTATCAGTAATTATAAAAACCAATGGAATGACGTATGCTGAAGGCATTATACCTCTCTCTATATACTTGGTTCACTTAAGGTACTGCACAGTGAAATGCTAGGGTGATGGCTGTGCAGCACTGCTGGCATTTCATTCATTAGGTACCAGCACAATGTTTGCACATCCAATGTCACCGCTACTGCTATTCACTTAATATTTGTCTTTAAATTGAATTGGGTTTACTTCACTATTTTTGAGAAATATTAGTAACATTTGATGTGCTAGTAATATATATTTTCCAAAAAATACATGATAATAAGCATTTAACCATTAAGCCATTTTCCTCACTATAAGAAATACTGTTCCCCAATTCTTAAATTATGAAAACTTCAGTTATACTCACCCCGATAAATGAGATCGAAGAGGATATTAACATATCATAGAAATTTACCAACTTTCCTTCGGAGCACCCTTGTTCTCAAGAAGTTGAACAAATTGGGATACTTTTATGCATAGTGACACTTGGTTATTATTTTCTTTTGGATGAGAAAAATTTCAGTTTCTTTCATTTTCCTTCATTGGGCCATTTTATAACGACTAGATTTTCCTTTGAACAAATAAGGCCTATAAGAGTACCAAGCTAATTAAATCAAACATCCAGAGTCCCCGCACTGGCACAGGAGAGACAGACGAACAAGAGCCTCATCTAGACCCTAACGGCACAACATCTAACCATCTCTATCAGAGTGGGGCCTCTACCTTGAATGGGTTATTGAGCATCATTATAAGGGCCCAATATGTTCATTCTACCTTGAAGCTGACCATACATAACATTTTAGGCAAATAAGGTCACAGGGAAGCCATCTCCCAATTTCCTAAAATAGACTCTTCTTATCTAAATCAGAATCCAAAGCAGATTTCTTCTAAACACTTTGAACAAAAATGCAAACATCTTGAATTCTATTAGGTAATTACATGTTTTTGGTTTAAAATGGGCAAGATATCTCCTTTAAAATAATATTAATACCTGGACAAATTAAAGTTCTTTGTCTAATTCATATTTCAGCATTCCATTTTAGCATCTATCATCTTTATTACAGATGCCAAAGTAATTATCGCTTTAACTATTCAGGAGGGAAAATCATTTGGACCAGATACATGCTTATAGTTGGTTTTGTCCTAAATTTATATGACAGGATAAAAAATGATGTCATGTTTTTAAAACCCTTGCATCCAATAGAGCATTCTTTAGATGAGACGCATTCACACCGGCGAGGGGCCTCAGTGCTGGTCATTGGCATGTGGTGCTGGGTAACCCCTGTCACGGGGCTGTCCTGGGCTTTGTGGGAGGGTGAGCAGCATTCATGGTCTCTATCTACCAGACACAGGACGCCTCCCTCAGCGTGTCTCCATATAGCGCTAATGTAGCCCTCACCGCCACTCCCTCACTGACAGATGGCTTGCCATTGCTTTTCTGAATGTCATTGCAGAGTTTGGGGAAGAAAATTGATTTCTTTACATGAGATTTTCTTTGTGGTCCTGTTGCAAAATCTAAACTATAAATAATAGAAGTCAATGAGAAAAGATTAGACATTTATTACCCCAAATCATGAATATAAATTCAATAATAAATAATGGCTGTCTCTAAAAATATGGGAAGTCTTTTCCAAAGTCATTAGTTCTAATTATAAATGAATTTAGGAATATTTCTTTAAATTTTCATCTTTGTAGTGAACTCTGATAAATTCATGGAACTGATGTTAAATAAAGAGGTAGAGAAGTCTAATTTGCTGGTTCATTAAGCTGGCTTATTTCAAGAATTTATGCACATTGCTTTGAATTTCATATTCCTGAGCATGGAGACAATAGTACCCATCTTTAACACAGTGTGGCAGACAATTAGGAGCTCAAATGGATTAAATCTCATTTCATCAGAGACACACACGGTGATGATTATTTTATTGCCAAACACTGCCAGCATCACGTTTCTCCAGCTTCTCTGGTGACACCTGACTTGCAGGCTTACTTTTGCATTAAAAACTGTTGGTAACAACAATTTAGGCTGGCTTTGCACACGTGCGTTATTCTGTTCTTTACTATTGTGTTCTCCCAGTGCTATTTTAAGGGCATAACGTTTCGCACACATTGCTGCAGGAGAGGCAGCTGCGGCGCGGAAGAGAGGGCAGCGCGGGGTGGAAACGCGCCGTCTGTCCCCCAGCCCCTTCGGCCCCGGGGGGCTTGGGAAGGTCACTTTACTTAAAAGAGAGCTGAAAATTTCATGCTCTCTTATTACTATAAATATGCTTTGTTAGATTTTTAATGAGATACATCTTGTTTTTTGAAAGAAATGAAATTATACAGGGTGGGGCAAAGTAGGTTTATAGTTGTGAGTATGCAAAACAGTATATTCTTGTATTATTCATTAATTATTGTATTATTTTCCAAACAAACAACTGTAAACCTACTTTGCCCCACCCTGCACAATGAGGACATTTCTGTGGTTCCAGGTGCATTCCTTGAGCACTGGACGTATTTCAAGACCCTGTGACCTCCAAGAACATGCCTATGACTACGTTTCCACGGTGTCCACCTGTGTAGTGTCCATCTGTCTGCTCGGACCCAGCCCTGAGTGGGCACTGGGTCACACCAGCTGAGCGCCGGCCTGCAGAGCGGCGGGCACAGCCTCCGCCAGGCTCCTCGGTGTGGGTGACGGACAGCACACATGGACAGAGACGAAGCCACGCTCCGAGGGCCAGGGCGCACTGAAGGGAGACGGGACGTACTCAAGAGCCTATCAGTTGAAAATGACAGAAACCCAGTGCAAACTACCTCGATCAAAGAGAAGATTTGTTGGCTCCCGTCAGCGGTTTGTACCCCATGACGACCTGGGCTCCTCAGAAGCCCTTGGCGTCTCTCTCCATTCATCTCTCTCTTTTGCTTCTCTTTGTGTTGGCCTGATGGTTTCTGTGCAAACAGGCGCTCTCTAAATGAATGGCAGTGTTGAGAGGTTGGGTTGGGGATAATGGGGAGATGAAAGTTGATATTCCAAACATTAATTGCTGGGAGAGAGTGGGGGAGAGAGGGAGAGAGAGAGAAATTTAGCTGTTTTATCCCAGTTTAGAAAACTCATGGGAAGAAGACCGACTGAACAATAAAAGGTGCTAAGAGTGGCTCAGCCTGTGCTAGCACAGCCTGCTTGAGGGAGAGCGGGAGGTGTGCTTGTGGGCGGGGGTGCGGTGGTGGCATGGAGAGGGGTTCCCCCTCAGAAGACGGAACAGACAAAACCAGATGTGCAGGCTGGGGGGACGGGGCGGAAGCCGCCCCCGGAGGTGCTTTGGCTCCCTCTGAACCTGCTGAGATCGAGGCAAGAGCCCTGGGCCGTGTTCTTGGTGCCAAGCCGAGGCTGACACTTACAAGCGTGTGCTTACTGATCACCAACCAGCGAAGCTCCTTTCTGCATCCAGAACAAGGCGGTTCTATCAGCGACGTGGGCCATGGGGATGATAAATGCTATAGCCATCCACGTATTTTGCTGGCTTCAGTTTTTGTTGTATTCAAGCTGCTCCAAATAAATAGGACATTGGCAGCTGACTTCCTTCATTGTACACAGATCTGTGTTGGCTGGAGGTGTAAGGCTCTATTCTTCTGCAGTAAACATTTACTTGCTTGTGTTAAGAATGATAGTGAATGAAATATTTTCAAAATATAATGTACACTCAATTTATTTTTGATACATTTCGGTCAATGCCTTTCATAACGGAAGTCAATCTTTTAAATAAATGCTCATTTTCATTTGAGAGCAACAGTGGAGTCATTGGTGTTCAATACTGCACTCAAAAAGAGCCTCTTTTTAGCACCAGTGATTTCCTAAACATCTCTTTTGAGCTCTTGGAACATTGTTATTTTCAAATGGAATTAGAGAACATTTCTGATGTATTTCAGACAATTTGCTCGAGCAAGATACCAACAGATGTATTGCATTAAGGAAAACTACAAATGAGAAGAGACCTTTTTGAACAACAGTAATGATATTTCAAGGATAATAGAAAATTATTCATTTCCGATATTCTCATTTTCATTCCTAGCAACAGGCATATATGTCTGTCAATCCTTATGTAGTTCTGTTAATTTCACTTCTCAATTTTCTTACAATGATTCAGCTGATTTATTATTTCCCTCTTGCATTTTAACTGCTAAAGATGCAATGCAACCTCATAAATTTGTTTCAGTCTCTTAGCTTCAATACCCACGGTCATTAATACCTCCAAAATATTCTTTGCTTACATCACTCCTTTAAGTGTTCCTTTTTTTTCCCAATGAGATGTTATATGTCAGTAACAATATCCTCTTGTTTTTATAGTTTTATGATTAAGAATATAAAAATGAACTAAATTGAAGAAAATGTTAAAATATATTTGCAAAATATAAGAGATTTCTACCATAATTTATCACATATAAATTATATATATATATATATATATATATATATATATATATAATTTTCTTGGTAGATGGTTCAAACTGTGTTTGAGTAAAAACATTATTTTAATGTGAGACCCAATGATTCCATATTCACAGAGTATGTCTTTTTATGAAGGGTGAAAATATTTATGAAAGATTTATTTTGCCAGGCCCAACCCAATTATAAGCAGAAGTTTTTATTGACTATTTGTATCTAAAGTTATAATGCTTGAGAAAGGAGAACAAATGTAAAATGTGACCAACTTCCATACCACACAGCTCTTACCCTCCATTTTGCTCAATGTGCACTGGGTGGACCCGGTCCCAGTTTGCCAGGGACTGAGGGGTCCTGGGATCTGGGAGTTCCAGTGCTGAAACCAGGAGAATGTGAGGCAAGCTGGGATGAGCTGGTACCTCCTTGATTGGTCTGGCCTCAAATCCTCTCCTCCCGCTCTACCACCACGTTTCCGCGTGACCTCACCATGGCAAAGCATGTCTCTGTTCCTTGACTTTGGGTATGGCCATGTGACTTGTTTGGGCAAAAATATGCGGGTCGAAGCAGAATGCCTCTTCTAAGTTTGATAGGTCTTGTGAGTTTCTCTCTCTTCTGTCTCTTCCATGGAAATGCTCTGGGCCTAGGCAGCGGCAGGGATGTGAGTAGAAGATGCTGTGATGATGCACTGAGACGGCACTGTTTATCCTCCGGTGTCATTGCCATGAAAGCTGCTGCCCGGCGGTGACAAGCACTGGTTTGGGAGATACCTATCAATGTGCTGCTCTGTGCTGAACTGCAGGACGGTGAACAAGCCAGATGGCCACATTCCTCTCTCTCGGAAGTCACGGCCTATTGTTGGGACCTCTGAGACCCATTTGGGAAGGTCGCCAAGTTCAGGGTTATTTGCATAATATACCCAAACAGGTTGCCCTCCCCTGGTGCACATTTGCCCGGATGATAAAAGCCAGCCACACGGTGGGCATCATGGCTGGGACACTGGCACAAACCAAGGCAGGCACCACGCTGTGGGCGCGTCCTTCTCACCCCATCACGCACTTCAGTTAAAAAAGCACTAACTTAAACAAAACACAAAATGCCAATTTCATTTGTGTACGCCTGATGAAACAGGAAACAGTCATTTGATTAAAGCTCCACCCTGTCGCGGGCTGTATGACACGGCAGACGTTCCCATGAGGCACCTGGGCTGCATGCTAACATATTAACATCTGATGGAGTTGTTCATCAGGGCAAACACTGGCCCTCAACAGATGAAAGTCAAATGCACACCTCACAACACTCTCAAAGCATGCTCAGGTCAGACTAAAGGTTTAAATACAAAAATCAGACAAGCCTGGGCCTGTTCGGCTCAGTGGATAGAGTGTCAGCCCATGGACTGAAGGGTTCTGGGTTCGATTCTGGTCAAGGGCACATACCTCAGGTGCAGGCTCAGTCCTGGGCCTGGTGGGAGGATGTTTCTCTCTGTCTCTTCCTCTCCCTCCAACTCTCTACCCTCAGGTGAGGGTTAACAAAAATTAAAATTAAAATTAACAAAAGCAAACCTACTCGGAGGAGACCCGGAGGGTACATTTTAGCTGCCTGGGGACCTTCGCCCTCAGCATTGCCCAGAGGCCAGGAAGCAGGCACCCTGCTTTTCTTTTCTATATCTTAGTATCGTTTTAATTTCTATGAGAATTGTGATAATAAAAATAATAAGACCAACTCAGTTAGGTACACAGAAGAAGCCTATGTCAGCATCCTTCTTAACAAACCGCCGCCCAGGTTTCATCGATGCCATGAAGAGCAAGCACGTTTGCACATCCGCATCATACAGGTGAGCTCAGGTTAGCAGTGAATCTGCTCAGAAAACCAGCACAGACTCTGGGCCTTTCCCGCGTCTGTCAGCAGAGTCCGCACTGGGCCCGCGAGGGTCACGCCCATTCTACCAATGATGCAACTTCCTTAGGTGTTCTGGTTGCAGAAGGCAATTGTTCACAGCTACCCTTAATATTTCTCAGACCCCGTGTGTCCTTCCTGAAAATGGCACCAAACCCTACGCTCCCACCTACTTCCTCTTCAAGAACCTATGCAGCTTGCTTCTGAGCGGCTGCCCACGAAAGTGGGGGGTGGGAGTGGGGGTTGGTGAGTCAGCTCTTGGGCTTGCCAGGCCTCTGTGGGCACACACCAGCCTGTGGGACTAGGATAAGACAGCCCTCCCAATAGACCAATCAGAAACGCGCTGCCTCCAGCAGCAGCAGCAGCGGGTAGCCAGCTGCACCCCCTGAGCCCCAGCTGTGGCCTTTAGGGGCACAGCTGCGGCTGTGATTCCATCTTCACAACATGAGCTCTGCTTCTTGCTGTCCGGTCACAGAATGAGCCTCTGATGAAGCAACAACAATGAGCACACACGCTGCAGAGTTACTGCTGGGGATGCAGGTTCACGTGGGCATCTGGCGCCTGAGACAGGGGTCTAGCATCAGTCTCTAGTCTTTACTACATTGTGGGCAGGGGGGATGGGAGGGGTCACAAACAAGGGTCCATCAGCCAATCTGGCTCACTGCCTGTTTTTGTAAATAAAGTTTAATTCAACGCACCCCCACCCGTTTACGGGCTTCACCTTCTGACCGCTAAGTTGCGCAGTTGCAGCAGAGACCACACAGCTCACAAAGCTTAAAATGCTTAGTGTCAGGCCCTGTGGAGCAAGCCACTGACCCCGGTATCAGACCCTCAAACAGCACTGTCACCATCGTCTGTGTCCACCTTCTGCCTAAATGTCCTTAACGAATTGCAATTGTTAACCCCTTAGCATGAGTTATGTAATAAACACCCATATCAATGCTTTTTAAAATGATAATTTACAACCTCCAATGCAGTTCAGACTCAAGGTTTCTGTGAAACTACTTAGATTTCTACAAATGCAAAGATTCAATAAGGCAATATCCATTCCATTACTGAGCATCCCTTAATAAAGAATTCAGGTCACAAATTCCTTCATCAAATAAAAAGATTGTCTTGCAAATGAGCTCATTCATTGGCTTGTCAGGACAAACAGAACTTTGTAATTCAACTCCCTCTTTTACTTGCCTATGAGGACACTCAGCTAAATTCAGACTCAACTGAAATACCGTGTTTCCCCGAAAATAAGACATCCTCCGAAAATAAGACCTAGCACATGGAAAGATAAGACATCCCCTGAAAATAAGACCTAGCGCAACTTTGGGAGAAAAAACTAATATAAGACACTGTCTTATTTTCGGGGAAACAGGGTAATTTGTTCCATTATAACATCGACTCTCCTAAACCGTCCTTTGTCTTATTCTTATTTTAAAATGTCTTGTTCTTACGTGTCTGATTGCCTCTGTTCCTTTTTGAAAGGGGAAGCTGGTAAGTCTGATATTGTCACACTACCTTGGCTCAGTGGGCCTCCCATTACAGCAACAGTGCAGGGAAAGGGCACGGGTTAGCGCAGCCAGTGAGGCTCAACCCTCAGCTCTGCCCTCACAAGTGCCAGGCTCTCGGTCAACTCACCCTGCACTTCTGAGCCTCAATTCCTTCCTGTGAACGATGGGACAATAGCACTGAGCTTGCAAGGTTGCCAGGAGACTTAGAATTAATATATTCTAAAGTACCTTTGAGATTTGACTATATCATATGTTCCTCCATAATATGGTTATAATATTAAATACTTATTAATTTTTTTATTTTAACATTTAAATAGAATTTGAGACAGCTTTGAAATGGTCAAAGTTAAGAAATATACTTATCATTACTTTAGCATAATGTCAAATGGGAACTTTTCTTTGATTAAAAAAATGACATCATTTTGTTACACTCAAGTTTTATAAAAAGTAAAATGTTTCTATTTAATAAATAATAACATTAGTAATGTTATTTACAAATGTGCTCTAGTGGTGGCTTTACTATCTATCAGATAATCAGAACTACTAAGAGAGCTTTCCTTGCATAACCTTGTTTATGATCCTAAATTGATGTTTGGAAAATAGAATAAACTCATAAATTATTCAAAACATTTTCCCACATAACTTTCAATAATTAACCTTTGAAATAACACTGTTTATAACATTAGAGCCTCAATTTACAACTGACTGTTCAAATTATATGGACACCAAATTAAAATGTATCAGATACAGATTGTGACAAGTGACAGCTAATATTTTGACAAGAATTTAGATAGGGCTACCTGAGCTACATAGTGCTTATCACTTCTTATCCTAAAGACTAGTGGCCCTGTGCATGAAATTCGTGCTCTGAGAAGGTGGCTCCCTCAGCCCAGCCTGCACCCTCTCCAATTAGGGACATCCCTCTTGCAACCTGGGACCACTGTCTCCTAACAGCTCACCTGCCTGCTGATCATCCCTAACTGCCTCTGCCTGACTGGTAACCCCTAACTGCCCTCCCTTGCTAGCCTGATCTCACCCCCAATTGCCCTTTCCTGCTGGCCTGATTTCACTCCCGACTGCCCTATCCTTCCAGCCTGGTTGCCCCCAACTTCCCTCCTCTGCTGGCCAATTTGGTTCTAATTGTTCAGTTTCTATGCCAGCCAGTGTCAAAAGCTCCGCCTCCTAGGCAGCCATTGGCTCCTCAGAGTTGACCCAGATTTGGTTCTGACTGGTCAATGTCTATGCCAGTCATTCTCAAAAGCTCTGTCTTCTAGGCAGCCACTGCTTCCCCACAGTTGACCCAGATTTGGTTCTGGTTGGCCAGTTTCTAGGTCAGTCAGAGTCTCTGTGCCTATCAACAGGGCCTGACCAGAAAGGCAGGGCTGATCAGCAGCCCCAGTGGAGGCCTGGAAAAAAATGGACCCAGGCTGCTTGACCAGGCTCAGAGGGAAAGAGAGAGGCAAGTGCTGGTCAAAAGCTGCCACAGATGCTACAGATCAGCCCCTGCTTCTCTCTTCAGGCCTCTTTCCCAGCCTGATTCACAGCCGCCTCAGCAGTCACTGCTGGGTCAGCGGCCTGCACCCAGTAGTCATGGTGACTCAGCACTGACTTCCAGCTGGTCAGCCTTGGTTGTGATGGGTCGTTACACCCTGGATCTTTATTATAGAGATAATGCAGAATTAATATCAGGAACTAGTACAGACAGAAAAGGCAAGAAAAATATAAAAGAAACATAAACACACTTATCTAATTCAAGCAGCAGCTCTATTTATTGCAAAGAGCTTTGAGGTGGATGGAAGTAGCCTCGAGTTGCATCCCTAAAGGGAAACATCCTTTTTGGATGGCCACATGGTGGCCCAGTGCGAGGAGGCTGTTTGACTACTTGCTGCTCCTCAGTTTTAACTGCGAAGGTTAATGATACTGTAACGTGGACAGTGGCTCCTGTAACCCCATCTCTGGGTCCTTGGACGGAAACACTGCCCTGCAGTGCCTGAAGAAGGCCCACTCCCACCCGCCTCCTGCCCGTCCTGTCCCCATCGCAGGGACACCTGGGCTTCTCCTCCCTCAGCTCCTCAGTGGGTAAGCTCAGAGCTGCTCCTTCCTGGGGTGGAGTCCCCTGCAGGCCAGGCCCAGCTCAGAGGGCAGCCAGAGTAATCTGTTGTCACCGGTTACATTAAACTTCAGGTCAATAGCACATGTGTTCACATAAGTGTGTTCCATGAAGCATTTGGAATGTGCTTATGCTAAAAAACTGTTCCTTGTTAATCTGAAATTCAAATCTAACTGGGCGCCTTGTGTTTCTGAGTGCGGAATCGAAGCCCTCGCATGGAGGGAGCTCTGGGATGGCTTTACCACCGGCAGCTGCTGGGGAATCAAAACTGGTTTAAAGTAAGACCCAGCAGGAAGCGGCTGTGAACAGTGTGAGGATGGCCTGGCCTTTATAATAAAAATGACAAAGATGGACACGACTCATTGGTCTGTGGGGGTTAAGAAATAAACTTATCTATATTTTTAGCTTTTAAAAATGTAAAACCTTTATGTGACTACTACAATGCAGCAAAGCTAATTAACTTTAATTTATTTCATTTACTCTCTGCCAGTCTGTCACATCGCTGCCATCTTCAGATGATTGCCAAAGAAGCTTTCTCGTATTTGTGCCTTAGCAAACTTCCTTTTGCCTAATCCAGCTCGTTCTTTTCTCTGCGGCCCGAGGCCTAAGGGGATGTGCGCCAGCACAGAGGTGATGGAGGCCTCCGGGCAGGGGGGACGCGGGGAGCCGGTGTGGCTGGGCTGTGTCCTGCTGTTGCCAATCCCCTGCGCTGTTCATGCCATCAGTTCTCATTTCTTAGCGCCTTCACTCACAGGCTTTGTTTCTTCAGAATTCTTTGTCCATCATTTTTGGGATTTTGTGTTTGTTTATATAAGGGTGTTTCCATTCAAATACAAAAATATCCCTAAATATATCAATCATTGAAAAACTGCCCACGACGGTAACGGATGCTTCCTTAGACTCACCGTCTGATCCTGTATGATCCCATATTACAAGTCACTTGGAAATGTTTTCCTCATCCACACCTTCAACAGTTAATCTAGTCCCGCTGTGGTTATTCTTTTCTTTAAAGGTTCACTCCATTTTATTATAATGAATTCATTAAGTGCTTCTGTTGTATAACTATGTGGAATTGGGGTAATTCATTCAGAGATGTATACCCCATAAAAATTACTTTTCTTTTGCTGCCAGTGTTTAACTGGCTCCAATGAAAGGGGGACAAAAAGCAAAAGAAAGCTAAAGATACAGCTTTTGTTAGAAAAAGTATGCCAATTCTGTTTAGAAAAGGCCTTTAAAAGCGATAGTGATTATACAAAAGAGGGCAAAGCATTTTAGAAAGAGATAAAATAAATGGTAAACAATCATGCCCCACCCAGAGAACGCGTCATTTCCTCAGGAAAAAGCGCCGAGGGCTGCTCCCACTAAGATGGAGCAGAGGGTCGCTTTCTCCTGCATTCTGCAGCTTTCACAGAAGCCTTCCTTTTAATCAGCTATAATTGTAAAAAATAACCCGTGAACCAGCTTTTTAGAGTCTGAAAACCGAGTGAAAAAGAAAAAAGCTCAGGTGTAATTTGCACACCAAATTACACAGAAACACTTTTTTCCAGAGAATATTTGCAAACTGCTTTCTTCTGATACCTAAGAATATGGGCAGATTTCATCTTCCTTTTATTTGAAAAGTTGTTTTAATTCTAAGTACCTGTGTGGTAAAAGGAACGGAGTCAGTGTCTTTCACAGATGGTGTTATTTGATGTGTGTGCAGTGTAACCCTGGCCTGCTTTTATGACAGAGGAAGTAGATGACACTTCTGATGAAGTTACATCCAAACATCTCACTGTACCAAACTTACAAGAATTAAAAAGCAGGGTATGTGCAACTAGGAGGGTAAGCATGCTTCTTCGGAGGGGTGTGTGCAAGCTGTTCCTAACCGAGGAGAAACGGAGAAGAAATTGTGATCCCTGGTTGCCAGCAATGAGACCCCTTCAGCTGACTCATCCATTGTGAAAATGAAATTATACATCATCCATTCTGCAGTCAAGAAGATAATTAATGAGCCACTCATTCCTAAACGAGGGCCTAGGGAATAAAGCAACTGGCCTTGAATTTCAAAAGAGAAAAGTGGCTTTGGTACAGGAGGCAGTTAGACAGGCATGAGCAGAGCAAGGATGATGGGCCAGATGCAAGGTCACCAGGGAGGAAAGCAACAGACAATGTAGGTAGGCTCTCGCCCCCAGGGTGACCTTTGTTCCCCCAGCATGTGTCCGGTCATGTGGTTTAGACCTTTCATATCGCTGGTCATGAGGTTCAGACCCTCCTGACCTGCCCTCCCCTGGCATGTTGCTTGTCACATATGTGGTAAATGCCTGTAGAGGAGGAACTAAGGGCCTGGGGAATACCCAGTATGACTCCCATGCAGCCTTTAAGAATTACATCCTCAGGACAACGCATCAGTTATCCTAAGAACAAAGCCTTCGGTCCTCTGACCACAGAGTCAGAGTTTTGGTCAAATTAGAGATGACATCGAGGCCTCAACTGCGTTTCAACTCCAAGCCCAGAAAAGCCTGGGCCACCATGGCTGAGACAGTGCCAGCTGCAGTGGCCAGTGACCGCTACCAGGGCGCTAACCAATCAACAGAGACCATGACTCTGAGGCACACCCCCGGAAATATGATGACTATTCTATTAAGGTCTTCCCTCAGGAATCTAGATAAAAACCCTTCAGACAGAGGACCCAGCATGCACAGCTTTCTCTCCGGAGCAGGCTGGATTCTTTTCCACCCCCACCTTTCCCCAGGGCTCGCTCTCTCCTCTCCTTCCCTCAGGCACATTCTCTTCTGCCTCTTTCTCCTGCGCTCCGTGGCCGCCCTTGGCCTCTGTAACTCACTTCCTGAGCCCAAGCAGTCCCGCTGGCTCACTTCTACCTCGGTGACTAAAAGTACTTTTTCTTGTATTTGAGTCGTGGTTCTGAATTCCTTTTTAGCCAAAACTCAAGGATCAAGTTTTAACATGCTGGTGCTGTTTGCTGTTAACATTCATATGTTTGAAAGACTATCAAGTCAAAATCACCCTATTAATGTTTGAGTTTGAGTTCTTCCTTGTTTTTTAATTAGCTGCGACCATGTTGCGTGCTCTGGGGGTGTGCCTCCACTGTAATGACTACCTTTATGAAGTAAGGAGGAATAGGAATGCTATTCCTCTAATTCCTTTGCTGCACACTTTCTTTTCGACCAAATCAAATGGATTGTAAATGTGAGAGACCTTTCAGCACCTTCCATGGCCTCAAGGTGAACCTATAGGCTGGTGTTCTCCCTTAGATTTCAAAGGAAAAACTACCTGTTATGAGGAAGGAATTTGGAAAAAATGTCAGCAGAACAGAGTCAGCATCAGGCTTTGGATTTCTTACCTAACAATGTCAGACACTGGCGTGGGTGCTCTTTAATGACGGTAACAGTTAACATTCATGGAGTACTTTACTTGAATTGTCTTTTTGTTCCAAACCTTTGTGGTCTGGAGTGTTATTACTGCCTCTCTGCCACTGCCATAATTTTACAGATGGCAAGGCCAAATTCCTAGTCCCAGATCGTACAGCTGATATGACAGAATTACAGCCTGTGTCTGATAATCCAAGAGTCCAAGGTCACAATCTGATGCGTTGGTGTTGAAGGGAGTGACCATCCCCAGCTGGGTGTCACCCGAGCGCTGCACAACTGAATGAAGGTCATTTTTTTTCCCCCCGCACAAGCAGAATTTTTTATTTGTCACTATTAAATGTATGAATTTTGAACAGATTCTTGGACTGGGGGCTCATATCCATCAGCTCATTCACCACAGTGCTGCTCAGAAAGACAAAAGGGCTTAAGGTCGGTTCTTACGTAACTCTCCTTGATTTAGAACACTTGAAACTGTTATAGAAAACCTAAGAAGAACAAGCAATACTTAGAGAGATGGAGTTACATTTATTATGCTCGGGTCCAGAGGAAAATGTATCTCAAATTCTGGACCCCAACATGGAGGAATTCTCCCTATTTATATGATTTTAACTTCTTTGCCTCCCAAATACGGAGTGTTTCCTGCCCCCTTTTGCAAGTTCTTAAAGAGCCAGTGTGTAATGGGGCCTTGAGATCTCAACCAGAGGTTTGGCCTGGCACCAGCACTGATGACCTTGTCTGGGGAAGGTTAAAACCACAGAAGCAAAATAGCAGGGTTAAGATTTCAAACAGCAGTTTTCATACAAGATGGATGCTTCAAAACCAGAAAGTATTTAAGGACCACAGAGATCAAACTTATCTTTCAGAAAGAGAGAAATTATCTTCTCAGTCCCAAAAGATACACAAATGTACATTCTCTCATCCTCTTTGTTATGGGCTAAATTGTGTTCCCTCAGTTTATATGTGGAAGCATGTAGGAGTAGAGAAATCGTCCTTCTATCCTATTAAGCTCTTTGGCTCATGAACAACTAAAACGACATAAGACAGGTGAATAGAAGAAAAATAAAAGACTTTTGTACATACAGGAACACCAAAGATACGGGTTCAAAAGGCAGCAAGTTATCTACGTTTATATAACAGCATCCTGAACTAAGAAAAGGAATAGGAGTCTTGGGATACCAACACAAGGAAGGCCATTCACTGGAGAGTGAAAGGAGATGTCTGGAAAACAGTGCTGCCCTCTTGTGCGGGTGAGGTTCTCAGGTAAAAGGTATCTTTGGTAGCAGCTCCCTTCCCAGCACAGCCCCCTTTCCAGTGTCAGTGTGGGCAGTGAGGGGAAGTGTGGGCAGTGAGGAGCTTCTCCGAAATCTGCGGGGTTTTCACTCCCCTTAGCTCACAGTAACCCCGGGCCAAAGTGGCGCACTTAGGAATGACAAATACTGCTTCCCTTTACTCTCACCTTTAAAACTTAAGATAAGTCTCACAGTCCTGTAAGTTGGTAGATTGCTCTACATGTCATTAGACCAGTCGCAATATTGAGATTAAATCAGTCCAGTTAAACAGTGTGTCTCATTTTAGGAGGTAGTCTTGCAGGTGGGCTCCCAAAGGTAGGCTCCCAAAGGTAGGCCTATACTATGCAAGCAATCCGGGAATGAATAAAAGGCATTCCTATGAAGAGGAAGAAGAAGAAGAAGAAGAAGAAGAAGAAGAAGAAGAAGAAGAAGAAGAAGAAGGAGGAGGAGGAGGAGGAGGAGGAGGAGGAGGAGGAGGAGGAGGAGGAGGAGGAGGAGGAGGAGGAAACAAAGGTCAATGGTTGGAGCAAATTATTACTTTTTATTATATATTTCTATTTTTTTGTATACCCCAATGACCAGACATTACATAACTTAATATGTGATCATCCCAATAAATCCCGCACTCATGCTACACCTAGTTATTAGAATATGGACTATATTCCCTATGCTGTACTTTACATTCCCATGGCTATTCTGTAACAACCAATTTGTATTTCTTAATCCCTTTAACTTTTATAACCACTCTCAGTCCCCTTTTATCTGGCAATCCAAAAAATTTCTCATCTATAAGTCCATTTCTATTTTATTGATTTATTTTGTTTATAGATTTAATTGTTGATAGATATATATTTATTGTCATCTTATTGTTCATATTTTTAATCTTCTTTTCTTCTTCTTAAATAAGACCCTTTAACATTTCATATAATACTGAACTCCTTTAATGTTTTCTTGTCTTGGAAGCTCATTATCTCTCCTTTGATTCTAAATGATAGCCTTGCTGGTTAGAGTGATTTTGCTGTAGGGCTTTGATTTTCATCACTTTGAATATTTCTTGCCAGTTGCTTCTGGCCAGCAAAGTTCCTGTTGAGAAATCAGGTGACAGTCTATGGGAGCTCCCTTATAGGTAATTAAATGTTTTTCTCTTGCTGCTTTTAAGATTCTCTGTTTTTCACCTTTTGCATTTTAATTATAATGTGTTGGTATGGGCCTCTTTGGGTTCATCCTGCTTAGGATTCTCTGTGCTTCCTGGACTTGTAAAATTCTGTAGTTTCCTTCACCAAGTTAGGGAACTTTTCTGTCATTATTTTTCAAATAAGTTTTCAGTTTCTTACTCTCTCTCTTCTCCTTCTGGCACCCCCATGATGCAAATGTTGGCATGCTTGAAGTTGTCCCAGAGGCTCTATCCTCACATTTTTAGGATTCTTTTTTATTTTTGCTGTTCTGATTAGGTGTTTTTTGCTTCCTTATATTTCAAATTGCTGATTTGATTCTCAGCTTCATCTACTCTACTCTTGATTCTCTGCAAAGTATTCTTTATTTCATTATGGTATCCTTCATTTCTGACTGGTTCTTGTTTATGCTATTAAAGTCCTCTATAAGTTTCTCAAGCATCCTTATAAGCAGGGTTTTGAACTCTGCATCTACACTGTTTCCCCCAAAATAAGACTGTTTTATATTAATTTTTGTTTCCAAAGATGTGCTAGGTCTTATTTTCAGAGGATGTCTTATTTTTTCATGAAGAAGAATACGTACACATTTATTGTTAAATGAAAATAAAGGAAATTTATTACCTGTATATGGTACGGTAGTACGGTAGTTGTCAACACAAACCAGAGAAACTGTGAATCCTACAGTATCAAGAATTTACTCATTTATTCAATGACAATCATGTCATCATCTTCTGAAATATCATCATAACAATCCAATTCCTGAATTTCCTGGTGAATTTCTTGTGACTCCATTTCTTTCAGAATCAGTGGACCAAATCTCTCATGTTTAACAATAGCAATGTCTTTAAATGAGTACTTCCTGTCAAGGTAGCCTGCTCGCAGTGCATTTGCAATGCAACTGTCAGTGATTTTCTTCCATGAATTCTTCACCCAAGTCACAACTTCTTGCAGTTTAGGTTTCACGAAGTTTCCATGCTGATTTCTCTCCATTCTATTTTCAATGTAGTCATTAATTTCCATGTGCAAATTGTCTTTGAATGGCCTGTTTATTGCAATATCAAGAGTCTGGAGATAGGCCGTCATTCCTGCAGGAATCATTATCTGATCTATTTTCTTTCGTGAAGAAATGTCTTCATGTCTTTAGCGTGGTGAGTGCTGGCAGCATCCCAGACTAGCAGACCTCTTTGGCTCCCTCGCATAACAAGCGGCAGCATTAAACTGACCCACTTCCTTATAACTGCTTGTGTGGCCCAGGCTTTTTCAGTTTCAAGAATAAAAATGCCCAAAACACGTTCAATCTTTTCCTTCTTGCCCTTAGAAATGATGAAAGGTGGGATTTTAGTGCCATCCAGACGAATTGCCAAAATACAGGAAACACATGCACTTTCGTAAGCAGTGGAGGGAATGGACACTAAGGAGGCACCCTGCTGTCCAATTGTTGTTTGAGATGATTAGCCCATAAACACTGCAGTTTCATCCATAGCAATCATGTTGGAAAGATTGTATTTAGAGAAGTCACCATCATCAATAAAGGATTTGAATGCAAGTGCTCGCTTAATAACTTGAGTATCTTCCAACCTAAACAATGTTATACTGGTAGATCTTCTTAAAGACAGTTCACTTCGCTGAAGGAAATTATCCAGCCAGTGTTGTGATGCTTTGAAATCTTCAGGGGCTATGACAAACTGTGGTGCCATTGCAAGGGCAAATTCTTGAATCTGAGCCCTATTCACAACCAAAGCCTCTGCTCTCCTGTCAACAACCCATTTACAGATCAGGTCTTCCAGCTCAGAAAATAATGGTTGCCGACCTGATCCACACTTGCGCTTTTTAGCGTTTCCCTTGTCCACTTGTTCAATGAGGTTACCATATTTGCTCACCATTTTCGGACCAATCGGATACTCAACATCTTCTCTTTGCAGAAAGCAGTAAGATTTTGGCCCCAAGAGTCCTCCATGATTCCTTTCTTGTACTCCACGGAGTATCTTTTTCTTTTTGTGCTCATTTCTAGGGGTAAAAAAAAGGAATTGGGGTATCAAGGTGGGGGGAGGGGGACTACTTAAAATGACACAGGGGCGATCAGAGAGGGGAATCAAAATGGCACAGGAGAATCGGAGGGGGGATTACCATTTTAGTAACCCCTTTTGGTCCTCCTGTGTCATTTTCATTGCCCTCTCTGATCCCCCCTGTGTCATTTTAAGTGATCCCCCTCCCCGCACCCCTGTGCCACTAAACACCTTCACCAGACATCCCTCCTACCCCTTTATCAGACATTTACCCCCTGGGGCCTGCCTGGGGACTGTCACTGGGCTTGCTGGGGCCTGGATTTGGGCTGGAACAGGGTCTGCGACTGACTGAGAACCTTCAGTTATCATGAGGGCGACCGCGAGCATCAGGCAATGTCACCAGAGACAGACCAGCACTCACCACCTTCGCTGAGTCCTGTCCTCTCTAATCCTACTGTTCTTCTACAAGCATCTGCAAAAGTCTCCTCTTCTCTCCTGCCCCTCGCTCACCGCTCACTCTGACCTCCGCTCTGCCTCCACACAGCAGAGACGTCAGGACTCAGCGTAATGTCACTGATTGCTAGAAGCCAGTTGGGGTGGCCCTAGTGACCAGTTTAAGGTAAATTAATTTTCATTCTGAGACAGAGCCTAGGGGGGGCCTTTTTAGGGGGGGATGCCTTATATTTCACTCAGAAGGAAACCTGTAAGTAGGTCTTATTTTCGGAGAATGTTTTATTTTCAGGGAAACATGGTAGTAGATTGCTTATCTCCAACTTGTTTAGTTTTTTTGTTTGTTTGTTTTTTTCTCCTAGAGTTTTGTTCTGCTGTTTCATTTGGGCCATGCTTCTTTGTCTCCTCATTTTGACTGCCTCCCTATGTTTGATTCTATGTATTAGGTAGAGGCACTACATCTCCATTGATAGCAAGCTACAATGTAGTAATTGTTTTGTAGGGTCCAGTGGCTCAGCCTCTCTGATCACCCCAGCTTGGCACTCAAGATGCGCCCCTCTGTGGAATAAACACCCTCCTATTGTGGTTGAGTCTTCATTTCTGTTGGCATATCAATGGGAGAGATTTATCAAGGCCAATCAATGCAAGCACTAGCTATGACCACTGACATCCAGCCACCTTGGAGTATCAGCTGAGCAGGGACCCACAGAGCAGGACTTACCTTTTCAGCAGATCTTTTGACCTCTGAGTCCACCCTTGAGTGTGTCACTATGGAGCTGCTTGGATGGCGGTGCTTCCACTTGGTCTAAAACTGTCCACTGGGTGCACTGCCTGTGTTCTGCCTAGTGCCACCAGGCATCAGCTGCCAAGCCATCTACTGCTGGCTGCTTCGTGCTGGAGGTGCCCAGGAGAAGCAGTGAACCGAGGCTGGCTGCTGCTAGTGCCCAGCCTTGGCCCACTTAGAGGCATGGAATTTGCTGAGACCAAATGCAGTTCATTTGAGAGATTTTAGGAAAATCCAAAGCATGGGCCATGACAGGCCAGTCCTATGTTAAAGCCACTGGAAACAGTTGAAGTGGGCCTAAAAGCTGAGTGGGGCAGGACCTCAGGGAATCACCGGGGTGAGGCAAATAGTGTAAGGCAAGCTGATGGAGACTCAGATATGGCACCCACCTGCTGGATCTGCAAGGGAAAGGCTCATCAAAGGAACAGTGCTTCTACCAGCACTGCTGTCTGGGAGAAAGGTGCCCCCTGCCCCAGCTCTCACCCTGGTGCCAAACAATTCAGTTCCTCCACATGTCTCCAGTGCCGTTCAAGCTGTTGACCCCATGCTGGAGCTGAGGAAGTGAGTCCGTGCACTGACCCTATAAGAGGAACTGCCCGGGTCTGCAGCAGCCTCAACCTTCCTCAGTCTCAAATCCTGCTGATTTTTACAGCCAGACGTTAAGGGGACTTCTCTTCCTGTCACTGAACCCTGGGTTGTGGGACCTGAGTGGGTCTGGGACCCCTTGCTCCCCAGGGGAACCTCCACAGCTGCCGTATCCCTCCTGATTTTTATCTGCCACATGTGGGTGTGGGACCAGCCTGTTCTGCACCCCCCTCCTCCTAGCAGTGGCTTATTTCTTAATTCTGTAGTTGTGGGATTTCCATTCAGTTCTATTTCAGGTGGTTCTGAATAATGGTTGTTCTGTACTTCAATTATAATTTTTAAAAATATATATTTTATTGATTTTTTACAGAGAGGAAGAGAGAGGGATAGAGAGTTAGAAACATTGATGAGAGAGAAACATTGACCGGCTGCCTCCTCTTGCACACCCGCTATGGGGAATGTGCCCGCAACCAAGGTACATGCCCTTGATCGAAGTTGAACCTGGGACCTTTCAGTCCGCAGGCCGACGCTCTATCCACTGAGCCAAACCGGTTTTGGCTCAATTATAATTTTGATGTGGTTGTGGGAGGAAGCAAGCACAGCATTTATCTATGCCGCCATCTTAACAGAAGTCCAGAGAGGAGGTAAGTTGAAGCAAATGAGAAATGCAGTGTCTGAACCCTGAGAGCTGCCAGTCCAAATGTCAGGCTCTGAGCCCCTTCAGAGAGAGTGAGGGAAGGGCAATATGACAGTTTTTTTGTTTTTTTCAGTTTGCATGTTTCTGATAATGTCATTGGTTAAACTTTCTGAGTGGTCATACAACAACATGAACTGTTGTGGTGATTTTTCTGAAGTTATGTTAAGTTGTATAGCTTTACTCTGTAGAGCTTCAGGTAAAAGGGCAGTTTTAATTCCCAATGATTCCAAATCAGAAGGATGGGGGGAAATCTGAAATGTTAGTTTGTAGAATCAAGCCAGCTATTAGAGGAAACTATGAGAATTCATTATCCAGTCAAATCTATAGGTAGAAAACAAAATTGCAAAGACAACGAACAGCACTAGAGATTAATATCCACAGAGATGTGCTACCGGAACCTATTTTTTTCCTCTAAAGCCGCCCCATTTCTACCAAAGACAGCCAAATTAATTCTAATTTGCTTCAATAAACTCAGCCTGGTTATTTATTCAAGTGCAGCAAGAATAGTGATTGACTGGACCGGCTCTTTAAGTCTGCTTTTCTGAGACGTTCCACAAAGAACCTCTGAGGGCTAGGAAGCCAGGAAGAACTCATCAGATTTCTCTTTGATGCCCATAGAGTTAGGCGAATCCCTCTCTTCTTAGGTCCCCAGAGTATCCCGAAGTTTCTGCGCCCGCCAGGACCTGACCTTCCTCACTGCTCCGTCAGTGACCATGTAAGCCAGGCTCCAGGCTGTTTTTCTAAGAGGCCTTATTGGCTCCATAAAGTTCACTTAGTTCCTAAAGCTATCTGACATATCTGACTCTGTTCACATTCTCAAATCTGACATTCCAGTCAAAACCTTTATACTATAAACAACATTTCCAATTGTGTCCTGTTATAAGGAGAATAGATTCTTATTAAACATATGCAAATAAATATATTGTCATAAATCATATCAATTAAGTTTCCAAATTCTGGGGGATCATGTGAGAAGAAAAAGTAATTTTTTGTCTTTGTCTTTGTTTACACTTTACCAAATTTTTGTAAATCATACTTAAGGAAAAAAGAGGAGCCCCAGTCAGTGTGCTAAGTAGTTAGAGCATTTGCCTGTAGACCAAAGGGTTGTGAGTTCGATTCCAAGTCAAAGGCACGTATCTGGGTTGAAGGTTCAAACCCAGGCCCCAGTTGGGGTATGTATGGGAGGTGTCTCTCTCACATCAATGTTTCTCTCTCTCTATCATGCCCTCTATTCTGTTCACTATCTCTAAAAATAATTGGAAAAAATATACTCTGGTAAGGATTAACAACAAAATAAATACAAATAAAATTTTAAAAAGAGGACAAAGTTTCCTTAAATCTGGAAAAGGAACCATTAAAGTATCAGCAATGTTTCCAACAACAACAAAAAATTCATAAGATTTATAATTATCCTCATGAGTTAATTCAGTCCCATGTTATTAATTTTTGTTCTGCTTAAATCCAGTTTTTCAATTAATACTGGATATTATTACCCAATTCAATCGCAGGATGCTAAAGTGCTCAGAAATGGGTGCTTGTCAATGTCCTTTTCACGAATCTTTTAAAAGATGATGTACTTTTGCAGGAACACTTTTGTGATAGCATTGGAGTAAAGCAGTAACTGTAAAGGACAAAAGACTGAGAAATGGCTGTATTTAAAGACCTGAGAAAATTCATTACAATGCAATTGACAAGGAAGTTTGCTTGCTTTTTGCAGGGACATTCATTTCATGATAATAACTATAATTAAGACTAACATTGTACAGGGGCATATCAGAATTTTACACAATTTCTAGAATGCTTATATATTAACAGATTATAAAGAAGGCTTAGTATTGCTTCTTATTTGATAATGCTTATATCACATAAGACTATGTTTTTTATAAGGAGAGAGAACAAATCTTTTGAGATGTTCCAGGGACTCTATTTAAAATCTCAAAGTTACTTCCACGTCAAAAAGACTTCATTGAGAAATTGATTTTGGAAAATTTGTCAAATATATGAAAATATTTTGGAACTTGACTAAATAAGAACCTCAGATCATTGTGAAATAATATCTGAGGTTCTTATTTCATTACCTATTTAGCCAAAGTGACAACGTAATATTTCAAAGGAAAATACAGGTTACATAATTGTGAGGAAAACTTAGCTTTTTGAATATTGAGAAGATTCAGTTTTCTGAAGTAATCAAAGGCCTCAATAGTATCTCTCTATATAAAACCCTAATATTCAAATAGACCAAATGGCAGAACAACCAAACAACCGAACAACCAGGGGTGCGTGTGGAACTTGGCGCGGGTGTCCCAGCAGGTGGCAGAGTGCGGAACATGGCGAGTGTCAGCCAGGGCGGGATGGTGGAGCAGGTGAGCCGGGCGCCGGACCAAGGCTGTCGTCGGGCGGGCACCTCTGATGGCTACTGAAAATTATTTGTTCCCGCGCGATGGTCCCACACAAGTGCTCACAGCTGCTGCCAGCCCCAGTCGCCCTGCGGCCTCACCCCCTTCCTGTGCTCCTGCTGGCGGTTGGGCAGCAGGCGCTGCTCGCACCTGCGGAGGCGCCGGGCCTGCTCACCCGCTGCTGGCGCTGGCCCCAGTCGCTCTGTGCTGGCAGGGGTTGCGAGCAGCAGTGGGAGCAGGACCGCTGGCAGACAGGGACGGGGCGCAGCGGGAGGGTCCAGATGGGGGCATGGAGGATGGGCTGAGACCCACCCGCTGTTCCTTTCAAGGTGCATGAATCCGTGCAGTGGGCCCCTAGTTATTGTAATAAAATATAAAATCTTTGCATTCTAGGCAGATTACTTAAAAAGTATAGAAGATCCTTCTACAATCTCTCATAAGGAGCAGACCAACAATCCAAAAACTCCAGCAGAAGGGAGAAATTCAAGTTTTACTTTTACTTTTGTACACTAATGATTTTAATGCTTAATTTTATAATCCTTATAATAAATTCACTTAATTTTAGTCCCCTTGAGTCTTTCTTTCTCTTTTTTTGTTTGTTTTTTAGCCAAAGTCTTTTTTTTTAAAATTTATTATTGAGAGTACAGTCAAGCCTAGTTTTTTGAATGCCCCACATTTTAAACAATTCGGTTCTCAACCAAGCTATTCACAGAAAATGTCTAGGTTGTGGAACCAAACTGTCATACCTCAGCATGACAAAAAGTGTTTTTTAGCAACAAGCAGAGGAAAGAATGCAGGGAAAGTCAACAATTAGCACAATTTTAAAACATAAAGAGGCCATCAAGAGTGCTAATATTGCTAAGGGTGTGAGAGAAAAAATTATCACAGACAAAGAGATAGAAAAACTGTTGTTGATTTCAATAAACACAAAGTGATTAGTGAGAGAGCCATTTTGGAGGCAATGATAGATGAACAAGCAGAGATACTGCATACTGGCCTGAAAGATACCCAGGACCAAGTGCTAAAGTGATTCCTCTAAGGCTTGTAGGGGGTGGTTCAGTAAAGTTAAGAAAATAAGTGTGTATTCATAGGTTAAACAGTATATTAGACATGTACTGCATATAAGTAAGTCTAAACCAGGGAATTATTTGAGGGTCTGGAATGGCTTAATCCAATTTACATTATTTCTAATGGGAACCAATGATTCGGTTTTTGAACAAATAATTTCTTGAACAGACCTCTGGAACAAATTAACTTCAAGAACCGAGGTTCCACTGCATTACAGATGTGCCCTCCCCCTCCCATTGCCTCACTCCACCCAGTTCCTGCCCCAGCCCAGGTCTTCATCACCATGTTTTTGTGTCCATAGGCTTTGCACATATGCATACAAGATCTTTAGTTAGTTAAAAGTTCTTTCCTGCCTCCTTTCACCTTCCCACTGAGAATTGTCAGTCTGTTCCATGTTCCCATGCCTCTGGTTTTATTTTATTTTATTTTATTTTATTTATTATTTTTATTTATTACTAGAGACACAGTGCACAAAATTGGGGTCCCTCAGCCCAGCCTGCATCCTCTCCAATCCAGGACCCCTTGGGGGGATGTCCAACTGCTGGTTTAGGATTGGGCCTAAACTGGCAGTTGGACTACCCTCAAACAATCCAGGACAGTTGGCTCCTATCCACTCGGCTGCCTGAATGCCCCATAAGCGCTCCCCTGCCAGCCTGCTGGATGCCTAATGGCCCAATCATCCAACTGCTAAACCGATCACCCCAATTACTCTGTCATGCTGGGCTGATTATTTCCAACACCCCCCTCCCACCCCGCTGGCCTGATCTCACCCCCCAAACTGCCCTTCCCTGCCAGCCTGATGATCCACAACTGTCCTCCCCTGCCAGCCTGATCTCCCCAACTGCCCTCCCATGGTAACCATCTTGTGGTGGCCATCTTGTGACAACATTGCAGTGGCCATCTGCAATATTGTCACAAGATGTCAAGATTGATTCTGTCAGGTGACACCACCTAGGCTTTTATTATATAGGATAATATAGAAACATATAACACAATTTTCCATCTTTTTTCCCCCATTAGAGTTTACATTCAATATTATTAGTTTCAGGTGTGCCACATAGTGGTTAGACATTCATATACTTTACAGAGTGGTCCCCTTAATATTTCAAGTACCCTCTGGCCTGTACATAGCTATTACAATATTATTTTTTTTCTCCATTGACCTCTCTCCAGGCACTCCCATCCTCCAGCAAATGCCCTCACTCCCTAGTGACTGTGTCCATTGGTTATGCTTATATGGATGCATACAAGTCCTTTGGTTGAACTCTTACACACACACCTACCCTGCCTTTCTTCTGAGGTTTGAGGGTCTGATTGATGTGTCTCTGTCTCTGGATCTGTTTTTGTTCATCAGTTTATTTTGTTCATTATATACATAAATGAGTGAGATCATGTATTTATCTTTCTCTGACTGGCTTATTGCACTTAACATAATCCTCTCCAGAACCATCCATGCTCTTGCAAATGGTGAGAGTTCCTTCTTTTTCATAGCAGCATAGTATTACATTGTGTAGATGTACCACAGTTTTCTAATCCATTCATCTGCTGATGGGCACTTAGGCTGTTTCCAAATCTTAGCTATGTTGAATTGTGCTGCTATGAACATAGGAGTGCATATATCCTTTCTGATAAGTGTTTCTGTTTTTTTGGAATATATTCCTAGAAGTGGGATTACTGGGTCCAATGGGAGTTCCATTTTTAATTTTTTTGACAAAACAACATACTGTTCTCCACAGTGGCTGCACCAGGCTACATTCCCACCAGTAATGCACTAGGGTTTCTTTTTTTACACATTCTCACCAGCACTTGTCATTTGTTGATTTGTTGATGATAGCCATTCTGACAGGTGTGAGATGATACCTCATTGTTGATTTGATTTCCATTTGTGCCTGTGTTCTTTTTTATCTTTCTATTTCTTCTTTTTACAACAGACCCTTTAACATTTCTTGTATTGCTGGCATGGCAGTAATAATCTCCTTTAGCCCTTTTTTTTTTGTCTATGAAGCTCCGGATTTCCCCTTCAATTTTGAATACACTTCCCTAGATAGAGTATTCTTGGATCCAGTCCCTTGCTTTGCATCACTTTGTATATTCATCCCATTCCCTTCTGGCCTGATGTATTTCTGTTGAGAAATCATTTGATAATCCACTGGGAGTTTATTTATAGGTAACTTTCTGTCTCTCTTGCAGCCCTTAAGATTCTCTCTTTGTCATTAATGCTTGCCATTGTAATTATGATGTGTGTTGGTGTGGGTCTCTTTGGGTTCATCTTATTTGGGACTTTCTATGCTTGTGTGACTTTTTTCTTTCCCAAATCAGGGAAGTTTTCTGTGATTATTTCTTTAAATAGGTTTTCTAATTCTTGTTCCTCTTCTTGTCATTCTGACACCCCTTTTATACATATATTATGTCATTTCGTGTTGTCCTAAAGCTCCCGTAGGCTCTCCTTCTGCTTTCTAACTTTTTTCTTCAATAGCTGTTCAGATTTGGTGTTTTTCACTGCCACTCAATAAGAGACCCTATCTTCTAATTCACCAATTAAGTCCTCTGCTTCTTCTGGTTCTATTTTATTGATCAGTTTATTTTGTTCCTTAGATTTCTTGTTAATTTATTTTTTATTTTTAGATGTACTTGTTGATAGATATGTATTTATTGCCATTTTATTGTTAATATGTTTTACCTTTTTATCTTTTTCTTCTTAAAATATATTCTTCAACAGCTCATGTAATACTGCTTTGGTGGTGATGAACTCCTTCAGCTTTTTGTTGTCTGGGAAGTTCTTTATTTGACCTTAAATTCTAAATGATAACTTTGTTAGAGTAATCTGGTTGTAGGTCCTTGTTATTCATCACTGAATATTTCTTGTCACCCCCTTCTGGTTTGCAAAGTTTTTGTTTTGTTTTTAAGAAACTTTTGGTGCTAACATTAGTTGTATAGGTGCTCCTCTGTAGGTAACTAAATACTTTTCTCTTGCTACTTTTAAGATTCTCTCTATTTATTCAAATAGGTTTTCAATATCTTGCTCTGTCTCTTCTTCTGATACCCCCATTATAGGAATGTTGGCACATTTGAACTTGTCCCAGAGGCTCCTTATCTTCATATTTTGAGTTTCTTATTTCATTTTGCTGTTCTAATTGAGTGTTTTTTATTTCCTCATATTCCAAATCACTGATATGATTCCTAGCATATTCTATTGTTGATTGTATATATATATATATGTATATATATATATATATATTATTGATTTTGTACAGAGAGGGAGAGAGATAGAGAGTTAGAAACATCGATGAGAGAGAGAGAGTCATCGATCAGTTGCCTCTTGCACACCCCCTACTGGGGATATGGCCGCAACCAAGGTAAATGCCCTTGACCGGAATCAAACCCGGGTCCCTTTAGTCCCCAAGCCAACGCTCTATCCATTGAGCCAAACCGGTTTCGGCATTGTTGATTGTTTATAAATTATTCTTCATTTCAATTAGTGTATGCTAACTTCCGAATGCCTCTTCCTCATATCTTTGCTGTTCTCACTAATTTCCTTGAAATTCTCACTAAGATCCTTGAAATTCTCATTAAGCAACTGATAGCTCTCATTAAGATCCTTGAGCAGTTCCAACTATTGTTTGGAACTCTATATCTAGTAGTTTGTTTGCTTCCATTTCATTTAATTCTTTACCTGGATATTTATTCTGTTGTTTCATTGGTGACATCTTTCTTTGTCTCTGAATTTTGGCTTCTTCCTTGTATTCATTTCTATGTGTTAGGTAGAGTTGCCTGGAATTTGTAGCGTGGCCTTGTGTAGTAGATGTCCTGTCTCCCCAGTCACATGAGCTGGGTATTCTAGCTGCAACCTTGTGTGGACTGGATGCATAGTCTTGTTGTAGTTCCACCTTGATTGCTGTTGGTGTCACTGACAGGAATTGACCTCCAGGCCAATTGACTGTAAGGACCAGCTGTGACTATAGTGGAATAGCTTCTATGAAGGAGACACCTCTGTGGAGTAGGACTTGCTTCAGTGGGGTTTTGGTGCTCACTGAGTCTGCCCCTTGAGTGTTACTTGTAGATGTGTAAGTTGGTCTGAAACTGTCTACCAAGTGCATTGACTCTGAAGCCCCTCTGGAGGTGCAACATCAATCATTGCTACAGAGTGATCTGCATGTGGCTGCTACTTGTGTTAGGCTTGGAAGTACCCAGGCAAGGTCAAGCTGCTGCTAGTGATATGCCTGGGGTCTCTTATTGAGTGGCAGGAAGCATGCTGACACCAGCTGCTACTTGTTTGAGAGAGTTTATGAAAGTCTGAAGCCTGAACTGGGACATACCATTTATATGGAAAAGCCACTGCAATAGCTTGGAGCTGCAATGTGGGTGAGTGGGAGAGGTCTCATTGAATCACTAAGGCAGAGCATATAGTGTGAGACAGGTTGATAGAGACTCAGATATGGTGCCTTCCAATCAGCTCTGTGATGGAGGAGGTCTCAGCATAGAAGCAATGAACCCTGCAAGCATCCCTGTCTGGGAGAAAGCCACTCCGAGTTCTTGCTCCAATGCCAGACAATTCTGTTCCTCAGTGTATGCCCCTGGATCCTGCCAAGTCACTTTCCCAGTGCTGGAGCTCAGAGCGTGTGCATCCAAATAAGTCCTTATGGTGGCCCTTTAAGAGGAACTGCCTGGGTCTCTAACAGCCTCCATGTCACTCAGCCACAATCCTCACTGGTTTTTACAGCCCAACGTTACAGGGACTTCTCTTCACAGCACTGGAATCCTGGGCAGAGGGCTTGGTGTGGGCCTGAGACCCTTTGCTCATCATAGGAGGTCTCTGGAGCTTAGATATTCCTCCTGGTTAAAAAAAAAAAAAATGCCTCAAATGGGTGCCGGACCAGCCTGTTCTGTGCCTCCTTCCCTCTTACCAGTCTCATTGTGCTTTCCTCTTTACTTCTCTAGTTGTAGGACTTCCATTCAGCCAGCTTTCCGGTGATTTTGAATGATGGTTGTTCTATAGCTTAGTTGTAATTTTGATGTGGCTATGGTAGGTGGCAAGTGTTTACCCATGTCACTATCTTAGTTCTTCTCTTCTTGTGACTGTTTTCATAACTGGCAGTTTGTACTTGTAATTCCTTTCACCTTTTTTCCCCAGTCCACCAAAGCCTCTCCCATCTGGCAACCAAACGTTTGTTCTCTGTGTCCATACGTCTGTTTTGTTTTATTTTTCCATTTATTTTGTTTTTTAAATTCCACATAGAAGTGTAGTTATTTATTTTTATTTTTTGTCTTTCTCTGTTTGACTTATTTTTTACTTTGTGCCCTTTAAGTGCATTAAGTAGCTTAATGCCAAATATTTTCCCAGATTCCATGAAAAGCTTTTGGGTTAGTTTCTGCTATATTTCTGAGAATTTTAGGAATACTTAATTCACATAAGCACGTGTTCGTTTTAAAGCCAATTAAATAGAGCTCTTTTGTTAAGGTATCATATGTGTACATATCTTACCATTGCCTCCCTGATCCCTCACCCCCCAGTGTTTTGCGTCCATTGGTTATGCTTATATACATGCATACAAGTCCTTTGATTGATCTTTTATCTCCCCCACCTCTCCCTAACCTTCCCATTGTAATTTGACAGTCTGTTTGATGCTTTACTGCCTCTGTATCTATCTTTTGGTTCATCGGTTTATAATGTTCTTTATTATCCATAAATGAGTGAGATCATGTGATATTTTTCTTTCATTGACTGGTTTATTTCATTCAGCATGATGCTCTCCAATTCCATCCAGGTTGCTGCAAATAGTAAGAATGCCTTCTTTTTTATGGCAGCATAGTATTCCATTGTGTAGATGTACCATAGTTTTCTGATCCAGTCATCTGTTTCCAAATCCTAGCTATTGTAGATTGTGCTGCTATGAATATAGGGTGCATATATCCTTTCTGGTTGGTGCTTCTAGTGATCCTACTATATTCCTATAAGTAGGATCACTGGGTCAAATGGGCCACTGATCTTTTTAATTCTTCTCTAAATTTGGCAAAATCTTCTGAAAATGGAGGTGTGGAGTCCAGAACAAGTCACCCCAAAATGTGCCTCTGTGAAATGCAGATTGTTTTGAGCGAGAAGCAATTTAGCTGCAAGCTCAAGGGAACCTTCTGTTCTTCCCTTGACTCCTGGAAGAACTTAAATTAGTGGCCTTGCCTCTGACAGGAGACTATCAGCTAGGCGAGGCCTCCTGTGTGAGGTTCCTGCCGCTGTGTGTGGTAATTCAGTGATTTTCTCGGGCCAATCTGTCTCCTGTAAGGGCGCCAGAGAGCCTGGAGGGCGGAGGGTGCTCCTCCGGCTGGTGCCCCTGTGGACCCGGCGCTCTGTTACTGCTGCAGCTGAGGCCGCCAGGGGAGGCTCTGCCCGCAGGCTCTGATGCAAGAGCAAGTGTGCTCATGTGCTTCTCTCTTCTGGGTTAGATGGGCCGGAGACAACAGTGTGAAACTGGTTTCCTGGGCTACCAGCTCTTGGTTACTTGGTCTGAGTCCTCGTAGGTTTTGTTCTTATCTGTCTGTCTGGTTTCTCTCCTTTCCTCATGGTCTGTGTCCTGAGAGCCCAGCCTGATGGCAGTGAGGACACTCCTCTCTGCCCTCCCCGCAGAGGGCACTGCGGGGCACAGGGTCTCCAGCCACACCAGCTCTGTCTGTGTTTCTGTGCTCCTCCACAGCCGGTCTGGCATCGCTACCTGGATGGTGTATGTTGTCTGGCAGCACAAAGGGCTGTGGACCCAGCGTGGGGACCGCAGACCGCGTGCTGTCCGGAGAAGGGGGTAGCGGCTCCTGTGGGGGGACAGCTGCTGGCTGAGAGGCGCCCAGGCTCCCAGGCTAACGGGAGTAACTTTTCTTGTGTTTCCCATCTTCTCCGCTCGCCGTTGGGGGTGCTTCTTGCATCTACACGGTGGGTTTGAGCTACTGTGGATCCTACTATCAAAGCAGACAGTGTGTTCTCTTTAATTGCAAAAACTTCTAAGTTATTTTTGAAAAGAAAGAATTTTTTTTTAGAGAGCTCTCATTGTTACAACTAGTCATTAAGATTCTTTTAATTAGCTGACAGAACAGAATTTAGAACAAAAATCAAAGCCCCATCAGACCTCTTCCTATTTGCTCCCAGATATTATAAAAATCAGGACATTGGAAGTATAATTCCCTGCAGGTTAGGAGAAAGATGAAAGAAAAAGAATGATCAAATCTTGCTAAAAGGTAGCCTAAAAATGTTATGTTAAAAGACCCTGACTTGGTAGCTATCAAGCTGAAAAATTCCAAAATATGGCCAGACAGAAATGGGCTAAACTCCATTAATGGGTAGGGTTCTACCAAATTGCTTCCAGCCCTGAGTACATTATAATCTAAAAATACCATGGCAACTAGGAGGAATGTGCAATTAAGAAAAAGCTGTGCAATGAAGAAATATATTTTTAGAATTATTAAATGTATTCATAAATGTATCAATCTAAAGAATACTGGCATAGCCGAAACCGGTTTGGCTCAGTGGATAGAGCATTGGCCTGCGGACTGAAGGGTCCCAGGTTCGATTCCAGTCAAGAGCATGTACCTTGATTGTAGGCACATCCCCAGTAGGCGGTGTGCAAGAGGCAACTGATCAGTGATTCTCTCATTTATGTTTCTAACTCTCTATCCCTCTCTCTTCCTCTCTGCAAAAAATCAATAAAATATATTTTTTAAAAAGAATACTGGCATAACACACTGTTCACAATTGCTTGTTTCTTAGTTTTTAATAAGGTTTTTAAAAGTTAAGAATTCCAATACAATTATACATACAGAAAAAATAAGGTACGTTTTGACTAAAAAATGGTATGAGAGAAGTAAGGCAAATTGTCTTCATTATTTCAAGTGTGTACTAATGGGACACATACAGTCACGGAAAGTTTATGAAAAAGGAATCTTGAGACAAAATTTTAATTGAATAAGTGAAATTAAATATGAAAAGTATAGTGACCCAAAATTTGAGTTTGATTTTGTCTCTCTGCTAAAAGAACTCTTGGCTTGATACTGTCAAAAATTTTCTGCCTAGAAATAAAGGTTCTATGTTTTATCTAAATAAATCTTCCTTCCCTGGCAGTTTTGTTCAGTGGATAGAGCATCAGCCTGCAGACTGGGTTCGATTCCAGTCAAGGGCACATACCTTCGTTGCAGGTGCCTCCCAGGCCCAGGCCTTGGTCAGGGCTAGAGCAGGGGGCAAACCAATTGGTGTGCTTTTCTCACATCATTGTTTCTCTCTGACTTTCCCTCTCTTCACTCTCCCTAAAAATCAATGGAAAAATATTCTCGGGTGAGGATTAACCAAAACAAACAAACAAACAAACAAGCAAACAAATCTTCCTGTTTCCTACTGTTTTAATTGGGTCCTTGATTACTTAAGAAAATAAAATCTCAAAAGTAAGAGCTAAATTTTGTTAACAATTATGTAAACTCCTGTATTTTCTTTGAAATAATTTTATTTTCACTTTGGTTAAATGCATAATTAAATATCATACTGACTTATGATGCTATTTAAACAAATGTCCAAACTTTTTGATTTATAGGGTGGGGCAAAGGGAAGGTTACCATTATGAATATGTGAAACGTAAAGTTTATCCTTGTATTACTGTTTATTAATTATTGCATTATTTTCCATATGAACAACTGTAAGTGTGCTTTTGGCCCACCCTGTATTTTGACAAACTTCTTAAATTTTAAATTATAGAGTCTGACCTGGGACTCCCTTTGGGGTGCTCTAGTAGGGCCCTTGGTCCACCTCAAAATATGAGTTTTCTCTCCTTACCAAAGAGAAATATTAAATTAATCAGGCCTGTTTTATATATAAAACTAGAGGCCCAGTGCACAAAATTCATGCATGGGGACAAGACGGGGGTTGTCCCTTAGCCCAGCCTGCACTCTCTCCAATTTGGGACCGCATCCCTCTCTCAATCCAGGACTGCTGGCTCCCAACTGTTCACCTGCCTGCTTTCCTGATTGCCCCTAACTGCTTCTGCCTGCCAGCCTGATCACCCCTAACCACTCCTATGCCAGCTTGATTGATGTCTAATGCTCCCCTGCCATCGTGTTTGCCCCCCAACTTCCCTCCTCTGCCAGCCTTGTCACCCCTAACTGCCCTCCCCTGCTGGCCATCTTGTGTCCACATAGGAGCAAAATCTTTGACCACATGAGGGCAGCCATATTATGTGTTGGAGTGATGGTCAATCTGCATATTACTCTTTTATTAGATAGGATAGAGGCTTGGTGCATGGGTGGGGGCCAATTGGTTTGCTCTGAAGGGTGTCCCAGAGCAGGATGGGGGTTCCCTTGTGGGTGTGGGGCGGCCTGGGTGAGGGGCCTGTGGTGGTTTGTAGGCCAGACATGCACCCCAGCGACCCAAGCGGAGGCCCTGGTATCTGGAATATATCGTGTTTCCCCAAAAATAAAACATCCTCCAAAAATAAAACCTACTTACAGGTTTCCTTCTGAGTAAAATATAAGGCATCCCCCCAAAAATAAGCCCCCTCATCCCCCCGCAGGCTCTGTCTCAGAATGAAAATTAATTTACCATAAACTGGTCGCTAGGGCCGCCCCGACTGGTGTCTAGCAACCAGTGACTTTACACGGAGTCCTGAAGTCACTGCTATGTGGAGGCGGAGCAAAGGTCGGAGTGAGCGGTGAGCGAGGGGCAAGAGAGAGGAGGAGACTTTCACAGATGCTTGTAGAAGAACAGGAGGATTAGAGCGGACAGGACAAGGATGAAGGTGGTGAGTTCTGGTCTGTCTCTGGTGACACTATCTGATACTCATGGCCCCCCTAATGATGACTGAAGGTTCTCAGTTAGTGGCAGACCCTGTTCCAGCCCAAATCCAGGCTCCAGCAAGCCCAGTGACAGTCCCCAGGCAGGCCCCAGGGGGTAAATGTCTGATAAAGGGGTAGGGGGATGTCTGGTGAAGGTGTTCAGTGGCACAGGGTCAGGGGAGGGAGATCACTTAAAATGACACAGAAGGATCAGAGGGGGAAATCAAAATGACTCAGGAAAATCAAAAAGGGTTACTAAAATGGTAATCCCCCCTCTGATTCTCCTGTGCCATTTTGATTCCCCCCCACTGATCCCCCCTGTGTCATTTTATTTTTTATTTTAATTTTAAATATATTTTATTGATTTTGTAGAGACAGGAAGGGAGAGAGATACAGAGTTAGAAACATCAATGAGAGAGAATCATCGATCAGCTGTCTCTTGCACACCCCCTACTGGGGATATGCCTGCAACCAAGGTACATGCCCTTGACCGGAATCGAACCCAGGACCCTTCAGTCCCCAAGCCGACGCTCTATCCATTGAGCCAAACCGGTTTTGGCCCCCCTGGGTCATTTTAAGTGATCCCCCTCTCCCCACCTTGATACCCCAATTCCTTTTTTTTACCCCTAGAAATGAGCGCAAAAAGAAAAAGCTACTCTGTGTAGTACAAGAAAGGAATCGTGGAAGACTCTTGGGGCCAAAATCTTACTGCTTTCTGCAAAGAGAAGATGTTGAGTATCCGATTGGTCCGAAAATGGTGAGCAAATATGGTAACCTCATTGAACAAGTGGACAAGGGAAACGCTAAAAAGCGCAAGTGTGGATCAGGTCGGCAACCATTATTTTCTGAGCTGGAAGACCTGATCTGTAAATGGGTTGTTGACAGGAGAGCAGAGGCTTTGGTTGTGAATAGGGCTCAGATTCAAGAATTTGCCCTTGCAATGGCACCACAGTTTGTCATAGCCCCTGAAGATTTCAAAGCATCACAACACTGGCTGGATAATTTCCTTCAGCGAAGTGAACTGTCTTTAAGAAGATCTACCAGTATAACATTGTTTAGGTTGGAAGATACTCAAGTTATTAAGTGAGCACTTGCATTCAAATCCTTTATTGATGATGGTGACTTCTCTAAATACAATCTTTCCAACATGATTGCTATGGATGAAATTGCAGTGTTTATGGGCTAATCATCTCAAACAACAATTGGACAGCAGGGTGCCTCCTTAGTGTCCATTCCCTCCACTGCTTACGAAAGTGCATGTGTTTCCTGTATTTTGGCAATTCATCTGGATGGCACTAAAATCCCACCTTTCATCATTTCTAAGGGCAAGAAGGAAAAGATTGAACGTGTTTTGGGCATTTTTATTCTTGAAACTGAAAAAGCCTGGGCCACACAAGCAGTTATAAGGAAGTGGGTCAGTTTAATGCTGCCGCTTGTTATGCAAGGGAGCCAAAGAGGTCTGCTAGTCTGGGATGCTGCCAGCACTCACCACGCTAAAGACATGAAGACATTTCTTCACGAAAGAAAATAGATCAGATAATGATTCCTGCAGGAATGACGGCCTATCTCCAGACTCTTGATATTGCAATAAACAGGCCATTCAAAGACAATTTGCACATGGAAATTAATGACTACATTGAAAATAGAATGGAGAGAAATCAGCATGGAAACTTTGTGAAACCTAAACTGCAAGAAGTTGTGACTTGGGTGAAGAATTCATGGAAGAAAATCACTGACAGTTGCATTGCAAATGCACTGCGAGCAGGCTACCTTGACAGGAAGTACTCATTTAAAGACATTGCTATTGTTAAACATGAGAGATTTGGTCCACTGATTCTGAAAGAAATGGAGTCACAAGAAATTCACCAGGAAATTCAGGAATTGGATTGTTATGATGATATTTCAGAAGATGATGACATGATTGTCATTGAATAAATGAGTAAATTCTTGATACTGTAGGATTCACAGTTTCTCTGGTTTGTGTTGACAACTACCGTACTACTGTACCATATACAGGTAATAAATTTCCTTTATTTTCATTTAACAATAAATGTGTACCATATTCTTCTTCAATTGAAAAATAAGACATCCTCTGAAAATAAGACCTAGCGCATTTTTGGGAGCAAAAATTAATATAAGACACTGTCTTATTTTCGGGGAAATAGGTTATTTATCTTCTACAATTTAAACTTTGTAGCCTGAAGCCAAGCCAAGCATCCTGTTTGGATTTGTTTATCTTCTATAATTAAAATTTTGTAGCCTTGAGTGGAGGCTTAGGCCAGCAAGGGCAGGTGGAAACTTTAGCTTCCTCTGTTACTGGGGAAATGCCTCCCTCCTGCTCTCTGTGGCTGTAGCCTTCTTGGTTGGATTTATTTGCATCCTCACTCTGATTGGCTGGTGAGCGTGGCTTGTGGGCATGGTTTATGGAGCAGAGTGATTGTTAATTTGCATTCTATTCTTTTATTAGGTAGGATTACCTGAGAAGTTTACAAAAAAAAAGGAAATAATAATTATGTTGTATTTGTATAAGTTATAAATGTTTCAGAAATATAAGTGAAATTGCTGGAAATTTGAGAAGTCCTGGCATAAGATGTCTGTCATCAAAATTGAGACACACACTGAAACAACTTCACCTCTATATCAGACTGTGATGTGTTAAGAAGGACATACATAGTCCCAGATATAAACAGAATGCTTTAAAAGTTAAGACTGACTTTGCAAGCCAATCAGAGTCCCTTAGGGAGACAGCTAGTGCCCTGCTTACAGGGTTCACTGCAGTCTTCCCTGGTGAGGTGCAAAGCTTGCTTTCTGGGAGACACAGAGAAGGAACCTCAGGATATATTGGGGGACCCTGAGAAGAGCAGAATTAATCCCAAATCTATTGCAGGTGAAGTCTGATGGTAAGTGTGACTTGGCTTTTTCTGGCCTTGAGAGGCCTTTTTAAGTCCAACCTGAAGATTCCTTATGAAAAATCCCAGTAAAACTGATTTAAAAGGGCCTATGTGGTTAATTACTATTCTTGCTGAACTTATACAAAATCAAGCCCAGTTTATTGAAACCAGGCTTATTTCAAAGACAATCTAGTCTTAATCTGGTTTATCTTTGATAAAGATGGGTGATTTCATTTTTATTTTATGCATTTTTATTTTTATTTTTTTATCTTTATTATTGAGAATATTACAGATGTCCCCCTTTTCCTCCTCATTGCCCCTCTCCAGACCTTCACCATCCTATTGTCTGTGTCTATAGGTAATGCGTATAAAATCTTTGGTTAATCTCTCTGCAACTCCCAACACCCTTCCCTCTGAGATTTGTTAGTCTGTCCCATGTTTCCATGCCTCTGATTCTATTTAATTTATCAGTTTATTTTGTTAATTAGATTTCTTGTTCACTTTATTTTTATTTTTGAATTCAATTGTTGATAGATATATGTTTATTGCCATTTTATTGTTCATATTCCCCCCTCCTCCTTCTCCTCCTCCTCCTCATGATTCTTCTCCTTCCCCTTCCCCTTCTTCCCCTTCCCCTTCCCCTTCTTCCCTTCTCCTTCCCCTTCCCCTTTCCCTTCCTCTTCCCATTCTCCTTCTTCCCTTTCCCCTTCCCCTTCTCCTTCTTCCCTTTCCCCTTCTCCTTCTTCCCCTTCTCCTTTCCCTTCCCCTTCCCCTTCCCCTTCCCCTTCCCCTTCTTCCCCTTCCCCTTCTCCTTCTTCCCCTTCCCCTTCTCCTTCTCCTTCTTCCCCTTCCCCTTCTCCTTCTCCTTCTTCCCCTTCTCTTTCTGCTTCCCCTTCTTCCCCTTCCCCTTCCCCTTCTCCTTCTCCTTCTTCCCCTTCCCCTTCCCTTTCTCCTTCTTCCCCTTCTCTTTCTTCCCCTTCTCCTTCTTCCCCTTCCCCTTCCCCTTCTTCCCCTTCTCTTTCTTCTCTTCCTCCTCCTCCTCCTCCTCCTCCTCCTCCTCCTCCTCCTCCTCTTCCTCCTCCTCCTCCTTCTTCAAGAAGACCCTTCAGCATTTCATATAATACTGGTTTGGTGGTGATTAACTCCTTTAGCTTTTTCATGTTGTGAAGCCCTTTATCTGACCTTCAATTCTAAGTGATAGTTTTGTTGGGTAGAGTAATATTGGCTGTAAGTCCTTGATAGTCATCCCTGTCAATATTTATGGCCTCTTCCTTCTGGCCTGCCAAGTTTCTATTAAGAAACTAGCTGACAGTTAGTTATATGGGTGCTTTCTTATAGGTAACTTCTTTTCTCTTCTACTTTAAGATTCTCTCTTTACTTGAAAGTCTCACTAAGTTCCTTGAAGCTCTCGTTAAGTCCTCTGAAGCCTTCATTAAATTTCTTGAAAATTCTTATAATCATTGTTTTCAACTCTGTGTCCAGTACTTTGCTTGTTTTCATTTTATTTATTTCTCTTTCTGGAAATATATTTTGTTCTTTCATTTGTGACATGCTTCTCTGTCTCTGCATTTTGGTTGCTTTCCTGTGTTTGTTTCTATGTATTAGGTAAAATTCCTATGTCTCCTGGAGTTGGTAGAGTGGCCTTGATTAGTAATTGTATTATAAAGCCCAGCAGCTCAGTTTCTCCAGTCACCTAAGCTGGTCACTCTAGGTGTGCCCCTGTGTGGCTGTGTGCACTGCCTATTGTAGTTGAGCCTTGATTGCTGTTGGCTTCACTGGTAGAAATTGACCTCCAGACCAATTGGCTGTGAGGACCAGCTGTAACTATAGTGGAAGAGCTGCTGTGCAGGAGACACCACAATGGAGCAAGCCTTGCTTCAGTGGAGCTTTGGTGCTCACTGAGTCTTCCCCTTGAGTGTGTAGTTTATGGATGTGTAGAGTTATAATGGTCTGAAGTTGTCTACCAGGTCAAATGGCTCTGGGGCCTCTTGGGAAGTGATTTATCTTATCTGTGAAGTCAATCACTGCCTGGGGCCACCTGACAGGAGCTACAGAGAGATCTGAAGATGGCTGCTACTTGTGTTGGGTTTGGAAGTGCCAAGGTGAGGCCCCAGAGACATTCTTCCCCTTCCCCTTCTTCCCCTTCCTCTTCCCCTTCTCCTTCTCCTTCTTCCCCTTCTACTTCTACTTCTACTTCTACTTCTTTCCCTTTCCCTTCCCCTTCCCCTTCTCCTTCTCCTTCCTCTTCCCCTTCCCCTTCCCCTTCTTCTTCCCCTTCTCCTTCTTCTCCTTCCCCTGCGAAGTAAGGCAGCCTAGTGCTTATGCCAGGTCCTAGGCTTATTCTTTGATAGGTTTGGAACACACCTACACCAACTGCTGCTTGTTTGAGAAATTTTAGAAAAATCTGAAACCTGAGCCAGGTAAAGCCATTCATAAGGAAAAATCACTTCAAACAGCCTGGGTAGGGCTGAAAATTGTATAGGGCTGGGTCTTAGGGAATTCGAGAGAGAGAAAACAGTGTGAACCAGGTTTATGGAAACTCAGATGTGGCTGCCAGTCAGCTCTGGGAGGTCCCAGCACATGAAAATTGACTTGCAAATACCTGTGTTTGGGAGACAACCACCCCGAGTCCCTGTCCTGATGCCAGATACCCCAGTGTCTCCCTGTATCTCCCTCGTTCCCCCTTGCTGGAGCACAGAGAGAGTGAGACTGTGTAAGTTTGTGTGCTGGCTCTTTAAGAGGGACTGCCTGAGACTCCTGAAGCACCCAACACCATTCCCCACTGATTTTTACAGCCCAAAGTCACAGGGACTTCTCTTCCCAGCTCTGGAACCTTGGGCTAGGGGTTTGGTGTAGGGCTGGGACCCTTTGCTCCCCATGTGCAGCCACCATATCCCTAAAGGCCATACATGGGTGTCTGACTAGTGTATTCCATGCCTCTGCACCTTTTACCAGTCTCAATGTGCTTTCTTCTTTACATCTCTAGTTGTAGGACTTCTGATCAGCCAGCTTTCAGGTGTTCTGAATGGTGGTTTTTCTGCATATTAGTTGTAATTTTTATGTGGCTGTGATGGTGTTTACCTACAGCCATCTCAGTTCTCCCTAAAGATGGGTTATTTTATTTATTTATTTATTTATTTATTTTTAAAATAAATCTTTATTGTTCATATTATTACAAATGTTCCTCATCCCCCCCCTCCATTGCTCCCCTCCACCAGGTTCTCACCCCACCCTCTGCCCTTTCCCCACCCCCCATTGTCCTCATCCATAGGTGCACAGTTTATGTTCAGTCTCTTCCCACAACCCTCTCTCCCCTTTTCCCGAGAATCGTCAGTTCACTCCCCTTCCATACCTCTGATTCTATTATATTCACTAGTTAATATTGTTCATCAGATTTCAATCCATAGATTGACACTCTATCCACTGAGAAAGATGGGTGATTTTAGAGAGAAGTATTATTTCAATAGAAACTATAATATTCATTTGTGGATATTAAAGTCTAGTGCTGCTCATTGTCTTTTGAGTTCTGTTATTTTCTACCTATAAACTAGATTGTTTCTTAAGTTTTTCTTGTTTTATTAAATACTTGGCTGCAGTTCTCTTAACTAACATTTTCATTTTCCCATCTTTTAACTTGGAATCACTGAGAACTAAAACTGCCCTTCTCCAAGGCCATGCAAGCTGACATTTGACAGCTCGGTATAGACCTCAGAGAAGTCACCACAGTTGCTCAACTATGGACAGTCTTTGTGCTGATGCAGAGAGAGCACCAGAGACTTTCAAATTGCAGGCCAGGAGGACCTACCAGACCCTCACCGCCTGCCTTCACTCCATCTGAAGATGATTCAAGACAGACATCTAGAAATCTTGTTCGCTGCCTGCCTGCCAAACTCAGAAACTGAGATTACAGTTGCTGCAATGTCTAACCTTTGTTTTTCTTTTGATTCTACACAGGTGCCTCATCAATTGCCTGATTGCCTTTGGGAGCCACCCACATCACCACTTCCTGAAATGAGACACATGTTTAACTGATCTGAACTTATCTGAAGATTGATACAAATTTAATGAGACACAGAACAGCCTATCAATACAGCAGTCTATCAACACAATCTCTGGGATGTGAAACTTCCAGGGAAGTTTCAGAGGAGGGGGCAGTGGGGGTCCAGAACGAGTTACCCTAAGATGAGCCTCTGTGGTGTGCAGGTGGTTTTGAGGGAAAAGCTCAAAAGAAACTTTTGCCTCTTTGACTACCTGAAAAAACTTGCTCATAGTAAGAGATTATCGTTGATAATCTCCTTTGACCTGTCCATATGGCAGGGCAAACTTCACTTACTCAACATTTGCTCTAGTGTTATCCTGCAGTGACCCTCTGAAGCCCCCACGGCCCCTCACCTCAGCCCTTGCTCAGGATGTCTTAAACATCATGTTCTCTTTCTGTCTGAACCTCTCCTGCATATGTGCACTCTTATGAGCTCGTGCTTGCAAGATTCCCTTACATATGCTTGTATTAAATTTAGTTATTTTCTCTCTCTTTTTTTGTTGTTAATCCTCATCTAAGAATATTTTTTTCGATTGACTTTTAAACAGAGTGGAAGGGTGCGGGAAAGACAAAGAAAGAAACCTCAATGTGAGAGAGACAGAGTAGTAGGTTGCCTCCAACAAGCACCCGGACCAAGGCTGGGATCAAGCCTGCAAGCAAAGTGCGTGCCCCTGACCGGAACTGAACCTGAGACCCTTCAGTCCGAGGGCTGATGCTCTAATCACTGAGGAGAACTGGCTAAGTGCTATTTTCTCTTCTGAATCTGTCTCATGTCTCTGATTACTAGATCAGCCAGAAGAACTATGAAGGCAGAGGAAAATTTATTCTTCCCATGGAGGTGAAGAGGCTCCTCCATTGGGAGGGCTGTTGCTGGCATGACGGGCCTCAGCGGGGAGGGGCACTGCCTGGGAAGGCCGAATGCCGGCAGAGCCCGATCACAGAGCTCTGGAGTGGGAGCAGTCAGCAGGGATGGCAAAGTGGGTCCTACTGCCCATCCAGAGTGCTCCTGTTAAACCCCTCCCTGGATTTCTGCACTTACATGAGTGGAGATCAGGGCAGAGTGCTCTCTGTCATTTTTTCAAGAGAAGGAAATCAAACAGGCAGTGGGGTGTGCCAGAGGCTTTCTGGGGAAATTGAGGAAGTTTGGGATCTAAAGGACTTTGCTGAAGTGATGGGGTTCAATTTTGAAAGGGAGGTTTAGACCAGGAACTCAGAGTTCCTGAAGATCTTCTGGATAATCAGGGGGAGGGAGGTGAGGAATTTAACTTTTATTCTAAGTCCAGTTTGTTAGTCTTTATGGGAGTGTCTAAGGCTAGCTGTCATCCTCCTTTGAACTCGGTCTTTCCATAGGATAGGTGCCAATAAAACAACTGTTTATCATGACAGATCTCTATAATTTTTTCTTTTAAATACAGCTAATTTAAAGAACCCATCATCCAGTCATTGATGAGTAGGATCTTATATTACTCTCAATAGCAACTCAAACCAATATATCTTTTTATGGCTTAACCATGGACTGAAGACGCATCCCGTGGACAAAGATGGAGCCCTTATGAGATCCAGAGTGAGTCTGAGAAAGCGAAGACCTTCGTTGTCACTGGCGGTAAGGATGATATCGTGAAAATTGTCTCTGGTGACCCACAGCCGGTGAGATGCCATCGGTGACAGACCCGCAGATCGGAGGCTCTGGCAGGTCCCACTGGAATGGAACTTTCCCAGCACTAACAAGACGGTGAAGGTTGAGATGACAAATGCCTGTGGACAAGAACCTCTTAGGACAAGCTCCCTGGAGCGCATGCGCAGCCTCCTCAGCTGTCGGCCAGCTGCATGCGTCTACTCAGAGGCAGAGACCAGAGAGATCACTCTCACTTTCAGGAAGCCAAGCTCCCAGGACACAGAGCAGACAAAGGCAAACAAGAGCCTTCCCTGGGAGGAATGGTATAAAATGTATTATAACAAATCTTCATCAGATTCACTACACCCGAGGAACTAATTCACACACATTTTATTTCTGCTCATCTGAATTTAGGAAAAATAAGAACTCTTGCCTTTCTCACTTCCATCAGACCTTCAGGCAGAGACTAAAGAGACCCCTACACGTAAGAGTTCATAGCTTTGGCTAGCTGTGATGTACACTGACAAGCAGGGGGCGGACACTCAATGCACAGGCATGGAAACATGGGACAGACTGATGAATCTGGGGGAGGGGGGGCAGGAAGTATGTTGTTGCATACTAGATCCCTGCAGGCCAGGCCGAGGGACCCACCTGGTTATCAGACTTTGAGCTCCTGAAGGATCCTCCCCTCCCCTTCGTCTGTCCCACATTTGCTAGCAGCTGCACGAAGCTGTCTTCTCCCTTGTGTGTATATAATCAGCCAACTGGCGAGGGGTTCGGAGCAGAATGCCCAAGGTGGCGGACGGCTCTCCCCGTTCTGCGGCATTATTGGAATAAACTCCGAGAGGACTCACCCCTGTCACTGCTTACTTTGGCTCAGGTAGTGACAAACCATTTGTCTGGTTTTAACTTGGCTACCCAGGTGGGACCCCGCGTGGGGCTGCTGGGTGAGTACCAGAGGGCCCACTCGGGGCTCTGGGCATTTGTCAGGACCTCATCTAACCTGCAGCTGCCGGGAATTTTCCTGTGCAGCCCGTGCTCAGCTCCACGATCCTGGCCCTTCCACGGGAGTTGGATCAGCGTGTGGTGTGGCCGGAGGTGTCTGGCACGGGAGGCGTTCCTGCCTCATGTCTGGTGGGCCTGAACGCCCAGCAGCTGCCCAGAATTCTTAATCTTGGGGGCGCAACCTCCAGCACCTCGCCTAGTTCTGGAGCCCTTAGCCTGATCCACTCTGGGACAAGAGGCATTGCTCTGCTGCAGTGTTTTTCTTTTCTTTTCTTTTCTTTTCTTTTCTTTTCTTTTCTTTTCTTTTCTTTTCTTTTCTTTTCTTTTCTTTTCTTTTCTTTTCTTTTCTTTTCCCTTTCCTTTTCTTTTCTTTTCCCTTTCCTTTCCTTTCCTTTCCTTTCCTTTCCTTTCCTTTTCTTTTCTTTTCTTTTCTTTTCCCTTTCCTTTTCTTTTCTTTTCCCTTTCCTTTCCTTTCCTTTCCTTTCCTTTCCTTTCCTTTCCTTTCCTTTCCTTTCCTTTCCTTTCCTTTCCTTTCCTTTCCTTTCCTTTCCTTTCCTTTCCTTTCCTTTCCTTTCCTTCTTTTCTTTTCTTTCTTTTTTAATGCAGGGCATTCTGAGGTGTCCGTGGCTGCACAGACAGGAGCATGGTGTGCAGCTCCTGTCTGCATTGTGTGCGCCTGTGAACACTGCACACACTGCGAGAGTCTGCTGATTGCAGTTTTGTGTCTCCTTGTTGTTTGTGTTAATTTATTTGAAGATGGGGGCGTGTCCCACTTGGCTGGGGCCCCAGCTGCTTGTGGCAGACTGAACCCCGGGCAGGGACTACAGGAACGCCCAGCAGCTGCCCAGAATTCTTAATCTTGGGGACCCTCCCTGCTCCACCTCAAGGCATGAGCCACTGAAACCCCTGGCTGTGAGCGCTCTTGTCTGCCTGTAATGTGACTTTGGTTGCGATGTCCTTGGTTTGCTGTCTTATCTTTTGGAACTTGGTTTGCTCTTCACTGCTTTATGAACCCTGGGAATCCTGTCTCTGCTGCGTGGCTTTGGCCCCTCAGGCTTGTGAAGGTCATTGGCTGTGCAGGCTGGCATGAGAGCAGATTCTGAGGCCAGTGTCCCTCCTTTTGAGAGGGCTCATTCACTTTAGAAGTTGTTTTGTTTTTGTTTGAAATAGCATGAGATTTCACATTTGCAGGACTTCATGTTGCTACATCATAAGGATTCTAGTCAGAAAGAAAAATATGGGAAATAAAAATGTTAAATCTCCCAAGCCTTTCTCTAGGGCTGAGCTGCAGAGTGCCGGCTGCAGAGTGGCAGCGGGGAGGAGACGTGGTCCCGGAGGCCGGGGGCTGCTGTGTCCCGGGAACATGCTGAGGGCCTGCTATCGGCTCTCCTCCTCCCCTTCCTCCAGCCTCCTCCAAGTTGTTACAGAATTTGCCAAGAAAATGTCGTGGGTAATAATTGACTTTAAAATCTGATAGAGTTGTTAAGACATAATGAATAAACATAACTAAAAATAAGGGCTTTGATAAAGTTTTAAATTATAATTATATATAACTAAACACAGTTTTCCAAAGTCTTTGACAACTTAAACTTTGGAGTCTTACTTGGTTACATAATAAAAATAATTAAATATCTATTTTGAAATAGCAAGATGCTGAAATATTAATTGATAGAAATTTGCTTACTTTTGGCTTTTTATTAAAGAGAAGCTGGAAAATGGATTTGGATCTGTTAATGAATATGTCTTATCTTTTATTTGAAATATGTCTCTTAAAAATGTGAATACAGCTGAAACCGGTTTGGCTCAGTGGATAGAGCGTTGGTCTGAGGACTCAAGCGTCCCAGGTTCCATTCGGTCAAGGACATGTACATTGAGGCAGCTGGTCGATGTATCTCTCTCATCGATGTTTCTGGCTCTCTGTCCCTCTCCCTTCCTCTCTGTGAAAAATCAATAAAATATACTTTTTTTTTGTGAAAAATGTGAATACATTTGCTAATAAAAAAAAAGAAGAAGGGCGTGTTTCTGGAGGTTGTGAAAAGTATTTGCCAATCTGAGGAAAGTTAGCTTCTGATTGCCACTAAGAAGACCAAGATTCTAAGAGTTAAGAATTCTAATTAAATTGGAAATAAATTACACAGTTTTGGTAATACAGAATTGAGAATAGGTTGTTCTAAAGTTAGTTATTTCTGAATAAGTTAAGAAAAAACAAACAAACTGAAAGGGACTAGGAAAATTGCAGAGGCTCTATGCAAGTTGAAAAACATTATATAGAGGCAAAAACAAAAAGAAACATATAGGTGCCCTAGCCGCTTTGGCTCAATGGATAGAGCATCAGCCTGCAGACTGAAAAGCCCCAGGTTGGATTCTGGTCAAGGGCACATGCCCAAGTTGTGGGCTTGATCTCCAGTGGGGGATGTGCAGGAGGCAGCCGATCAATGATTCCCTCTCATTATTGATGTTTCTATCAATCTCTCCCTCTCTGAAATCAATAAAAATATAGATTAAAAACAGAAACATATAGGTAAACCAAATAATAAATTTTATTAGGTAAATGAACCTGAAGTAAACTAATACAGAATTTGTTTGATCCTTTTCCAGTCTGTTAAAAGGGAAAAAATTTCCCATATTTGTCTAGGAAATGAAGGTTCTATATTATTGAAATGATTATGTTACATTAAACACGTATTTGATGACTTAAAAGCCCATCTTCTTAATTGTAAGAACTGAAGTTTTGCTAGCCTATGTTTGTGTTTAATATCTTTGGTTGTCACTTTGAGTGAATAAATAATTTAATATTATTTCATAATGGTACATGGTTTTTGGTCAGAAATATTTGACAGCCTCCCAGGGTTTCAATTTTAAGAAACTTTTTCTTTACTTAGAATTGACGTTAGGTCATTCCAACAGGCCCTGGAACTCCTGGAGGGTCTGTTTTCTCTTTTTAGGAAGAAAAAAATTTTATGCTGAAGATACCTGGGAAACACTGTCAAATGAAGCAATAACAACTAGATTATATTTACATATATGTAAATGTTATTAAAATGGATGTTCCAGAGATTACACAAAAACCTCCAAGAGTCTGCAAATTCTGGTGACTTTCATTTGTAACTCTGAGTGTTATCCTGGAATACTGTGTTTTGCACAAAGGACAGGATGCTGTGTCCATTATATCATGATCAGATCTATAACTGTATCAGTTTAAATTTTTTTTTGTCATGTACAGACAGTCATTGTTTTAATCTGATACATTTGCAAAGAAGTTATATCTTCTGAAAGACCCATGGAAAGGATTCTGACTTTTTTTACATTACGTATCTCTGAGACAGATCATCCCTTCAAATTGGATGAAAATTATTAGAACTCTATAAAGTATCTGATTTTAGAAATACTGGAAAGATAAAAATCAGGAGAAACAAAATTTGATTATAGGACTGAATGAACTGAAAAATAATTATAGTATTTGTAATTTTTTGTTGAAAGTATTGCTCATTTTTAATCTTTTTGTATTCCAGACATAAGAAAACTTGTTTCTTTTCTTAAACCAATTTGATAAATTATGCTTTCATAAGCAATACTGAGGAATTTATATTTTTCTCCCTACCTTATCCATCTGGAATTTGGACACATTTATAAATAAGTATTATTATTCTCATGAACATATGTTTGTTTGCATAAATCCAGTGACAATCTGATTACTTCATAATAGGACATAAATTCAGTTTTTAAGTGTGGCTTTCTTAACCAAGATCTGGACTGGAATGTCACGTCTGAGAGAGTTATGCCAGGCCTCTAGATGTCACCTCAAAGCTCTCAGGAATGAAGATAGACTTGGAAGCTGATAAGCTCTTTGGAGGAATAGCCTGGTTCCTGTGTAGTCATGTAGTCCATGCCAGTCTTTCTAGGTAAGAAATGAAGGTTGCTTTCTGAAAGATGCCAATGAGGAACCTCAAGACACCTGTGGGACCTCAAAAATTGGGAATTCACCCAAACCTGTAAGTGTTGCAGGCAAAGCCTGATGGCAACTGTGTGGCTTGATTCTGTACCCTGAGAGGAAACTTTCTGGTGAGATTCTGGCAAAGCAGATTTTAAAAGCCTATATGGTCAATCGCTATTCCTGTCGTGTTTATGCAAATGATCAGGCCAAACTGGAACTCAATTCAGTAAATAAATTAGTCTAGATTTGGCTCTTTGATGAAAATGAGAGTAAACTTAGGGAGAAAAATCACAATATCCAATTGTAGGTAGCGAACTCCAATGCAGTTAACTGTCTTCAGAGTTTTGTTTCAGGGTGGTATATGTGTGTGCCTCATGGACCTCAGCACCTGCAGTCATCACCAGAAACGTTCCAACTGCAGACAAGTTGCTGGATTGTCAGTGTGACTTCATTCCAGCAGAAGCCTGGCATTGGGAAATCTTCTCAGCTGGCTTCTGGTTGGCTGCACACATTAGCCTTTATATGTTGTGTTCTTCTGTGTCATAGGACGTATGCCATGTCCCTGTTTATAAGACTGCTTACTCACACAGTACGGGCCTCCCTGTGGAAGCCATCTACATCATCACAGTGTGCTGAAAAGAAGACTCAACAGGTTGGACTTACAATTGAGGCAGTAAGACGTGGACGGTGTATCGGCTTCACTTAAAACTGTTTTCCCCCTTCATGGCTCCATCCTTCACTTGTCAGACTGAGAGGACTTTAGGACTCCACCCCCATCAGCAGGAAGCAGTTACAGAAGAGACCGGACACCCCTTTCCTATGAAAGAATTCAGAGCCAAAATCCATAAAGGGAAAATATAATAGGCCAGGACTGATACCATTCAACAACAAGACACCTTCTACATGAAACTAATCTCATAGATGTGAGAAGGTAATGCTAATGGGGGGAGGGGAATGAGAGTGGGGAGGCATATGGAATAAGAATGGAGCCATAGTTGTTTAATAGTTATTCACCTACTGACTATAGATGAGAAGTTTTCTCACAGACCCTGTGAAACTGGAGGATGCAACAAGGTTGTAAAAGATAAGATGCCTCGGTGGGCCCATGAGTCAGAAAAGAAATACATTTTGAGAACAGACCGAGGACAGGACACACTTTGATTTGGTGGTTGAGCCTGGACCCTGACCCCTTCTGGGAGTTTTTCTCATAAATGCTGACCATTCTCTGGTCCGAGGAACAGGCTGAGCTCTTTGTAACATCACAGGAGATTAGCCACCCAGTTACACATTTGCTCGCATCTTCACGCAGCTCTCTTCTCCACTGTGTGTACATAACCAGCCAACTGGCGGGGGAGTTAGAGCAGAATGTCCAGGGTGACGGACTGCTGGCATTCTTGGAACCCACGTTCATATAGAATTCAGCCCTGCCTCTGCTCAATGGGGCTCAAGTAGTGACAGGAGGCCTTGAACCACTGAGATGTCTGGAAAACAGTGCTGCCCTCTTGTGCGGATGAGGTTCTCAGGTAAAAAGTATCTTTGGTAGCAGCTCCCTTCCCAGCACAGCCCCCTTTCCAGTGTCAGTGTGGGCAGTGAGGGGAGGTGAGGAGCTTCTCCGAAATCTGCGGGGTTTTCACTCCCCTTAGCTCAGAGTAACCCCGGGCCAAAGTGGCCACTGCGGGTGACAAGTGTTGTCCTCCTCCAGCCCTGAAGCTATTGAAATGAGCCACTCACTCTTTAAGATGGTAAGTCGGACATTATTCATTAAGTGTTTTGCAACAGGGGAAGAGATACAGTTCAGCCACAAACACAAGGACAAACGAGATTTATGGCCATGGAGTCACGTGGGGTCAGCAGATGGAAACTGCTAAGAGGCAGGGGATTCTTGCTAGACCCAATCAACAGTCTTCTTGCTGTAGGCACACAAAGTGATGAGATGCTGAGAGTGGGATGAAGAATCTCATCAGAATCAAGGGTGGGCGATTTTCACTGAAATGACCCTGCAGGATTCTTGCTAAAATGGTTAAATGGACCAAGGACAAGTCCCCAGGTCGGAACTCTGAGCTTAGATGAACCCGACTGCTATTGCGTCAAGGAGAGAGTCTTTATCATCCTAGAGCCTCAGACTGGGACTGTATTTGCAGAATGGATCTTTAAAGAGGGGATTAAGTGAGGTCATTATGGGTGGGCTCTAATCCATGTGACTATTTGGAGAAGGGGCTTTAAAGAGGGGGTGAAGGTAAAATGAGGCCCTTAGGGTGACCCTGACCCAAATGGCGTCCTATGGTAAGAGGAAATTTAGGCACAGAGAAACACCAGGATGCAGGTGCAAAATGAAGACCACATGAGGACATGGTGAGGAGGTGGCCATCTGCATGCCAAGGGGAGAGGCCTCAGGATGAAATCACTCCGCTGACACCTTGATCTTGGACTTCCGACCTGTGGAACTGTGAGAAATAACTTTCTGTTATGTAAACCACCAGTTTGCGACATTCTGTTAGGGCCACATGAACAGGCCAATGCACTCTCTGAAGATCAATCTGAAGCTTTGTAAGTAGAAGACAGAAGAAACTGCTTAAGATGAAAGAGAAAAAATTAGAAAATATTCTGTTTCTAGATTTGATTATTTAGGTTCAATGGGACCTTTAAAACTCAGAAAAGTGGACTCCATTACACCAAGCTTCTGTAGAATGGTGTACCCTGCTGAACCCCTGATCTTGTGTTTTTGGGGGGCAAGTCTTCCATCTCAGGGGAACCTTCCCTTTTGCTGGGCCATGTGGAGCACAGGGAAAGACAAACCTATCTCATTAACCCATTAGATCTACTTATCTAAATAGCTTCCAGGAAGAAGAAACCATTTTCTAAGTAAACATGCCCTTCCATTTCCAAATGTTTGCTCCAGGAGCCTTTCCTTCACAAACTATTATCAAGCATCCAACCACAGAATAAATATATTAAACTAGAGGTCCGGTGCATGAAAATTCATGCACTGGAGGGGAGGTCCCTCAGCCCGGCCTGTCCCCTCTCACAGTCCAGGAGCCCCAGGGGTGGGAGGTGACTCAGGGGAAGGTGATGCCTCTTCACACCTCTGCAGCTGCCACTGCCGGCAGCACAAGCCAGCTGGCCATGGTTACCTGAGCCTCAGGTGGCCCTGGGCAGCTGGGCAGTTGCCATCTGAGGCTTGCCTGCATCTTGGGTTGGCCCTGGGTGGCTGGGGGACTCTTGGAGGCAGGTGTGTAGAGTGGCCGGGCCTTTCTGGAGGTGGGCCTGGCCTTGCTGTAGGCCTGCCACCCCAGGGAGGCTGAGGAGACTGGGCACTGCCATCTTTGAGGGCGGGGCAGTCAATTAGCATACTCCCTCCTTATTGGCTGTGGGTGCTGCCATCTTTGCAATGGTATGAGAGCAAATTAGCATATTCCCTCTTTATAAATAGGATTATATTAATTTCTAATTAACTCCAACAGGAGAAATGCTGGAAGTAAAGCACTCTGGGTTGTTGTCTCAAATTCATTATTAATTGTGGAAACAACTAGGTAAGCCACATTTGTCTTTTGTGTCAATTTCCTCTCTAGACAAGGATAACAATAATGCTGTTCTTAACTAATGAAAGTGATTAAAGTAATATAAATTCTTGTGAAGTATTTGGAATAACCATGAGCGAGAGAAGTGTAAGGCAATATTACATATAGCATTTTTATTAGCTTTTGGCTTAGTTCATTTCTACAAAAACCCTTGGGACTTTACGGAGAAGTATTCTCAAAAGAATCTTATAAAGTGCATAATAATTATAGTTTTTTACTTTATTTTTAAAATATGTTTTTATTGATTTTAGAGAGAGAGGAGGGGAGAAGGAGAGAAAGACACATTAATGATGACAGAGAAACATTAATTGGCTGGCTCCTGCATGCCCCCTACTGGAGATCGATGCCTTACACTTCCTTAGCTCATGGTTATTCCAAATATTTCACAAGTGTTTGTATCACTTTACTTTAGTTATTTAAGAAACGCATTGTTGTACTCCTTGTCTAGATAGTCCCATCGGTTTATTTTCTCCTTAGTTCCCAGGCATGTTTCCTGACCAGGAATTAAAACAGCAACCTCCTGGTTCATGGTTCAGCTTTCAGCCACTGAGCCACACCAGTTAGGCTAATTATAGTTTTTTAAAGTCGCTGTGTTAAGTAAATTGTGTAAACTCTTACTAAAGATATTACTACACAAAATAATGACAAAAATGTTACATAAACCCAGAAGTTTTTCATAATCACTGTGATGTTCACCCACAGTTTTCTCAAAGGCATAAACTTGCCAAATTCCTGAGCAGTGCTCCAAGGCTTTCCATGTTAAGGTTACAAAGCCAAACTTCTGTGCCACTCTCACCCGCAACAGCATCCTCTACGCAACTGTAAGCTCATCTTCCTGTACCCTCACAGTGGCTGAGCCTCCTTATTCTTTCTAAGAAACTCAGCCTCCTGTGGAATTTAATTAGCATGCGCATGGAAATGATGTCTTAAAGCTATATCCCAAGTTTGACTGTGTTTAAGTTTTGAAATTTAAAATGTGTGTGTGCATGTACACGTGTGTGTGTATGTGTGTTCCATCTTCTCTCTTAGTTTTTTAAAAATTAAATCTTTATTGTTGAAAGTATTACATATGTCGCCTTTTGTCCTCCATTAACCCTTTCTAGCCAACCCCTAACCCCCACCCGAGGCCTCCACCACCCTATTGTCAGAACCCATGGGCCATGCATATATGCATGCAAGGTCCTTGGCTGATCTCTTCACAACACCCCCCATCCTACTATCCCTCTGAGAATCCCAAGTCTGTTTATGCGTCTACGTCTCTAGATCTATTTTTTTTTAAATATATTTTATTGATTTTTTTACAGAGAGGAAGGGAGAAGGATAGAGAGTCGGAAACATCAATGAGAGAGAAACATTGATCAGCTTTCTCCTGCACACCTCCTACTGGGGATGTGCCCGCAACCAAGATACATGCCCTTGACTAGAATTGAACTTGGGACCCTTCAGTCCACAGGTTGATGCACTATCCACTGAGCCAAACTGGTTAGGGCTCTAGATCTATTTTGTTCATCAGTTTATTTTGTTCATTAGAATGAGTTCCTGTGATATTTGTCTTTCTCTGATTGGCTTCATTTGCTTAGCATAATACTCTTTCTGAAAAGTGTAAGGTCATTGTCATTTTAATTAGCATCTCTCAGATGATCAGTGACTTTGAGCATTTTTTTTCATATGTCTCTTTGCCATCTGTATGTATACTTTGCCCTTTAAATCCTTTGCCCAGTTTTTATTGGATTGTTTGTCTTCTTTTTGTTAAGTTGTATGAGTTTCTTATGTATTTTGGATATTAACCATTTATCATGTGTATCATTGCCAAATATGTTCTCTCATATGGTGGGCTCTATTCATTTTGTTGATGGTTTCTTTTGCTGTGCAGGAGCTTTTTATTTTGATATCATCCCACTTGTTTATTTTATGCTTAGTTCCCGTAGTCCTAGGAGATGTATCCATAAACATATTGCTATGAAGATGTTTGAGGTTTTGCTGCCTATGGTTATTTCTAGGATTTTTATGGTCTCACCACTTACAATTAAGTCTTTGAATTTGAATTTTGAATTTATTTTGAATTTATTCTTGGGTATGGTGGTCTAATGTCATGTTTCTGTCCAATTTCCCAACACCATTTATTGAAGAGTCTCTCTTGACTCCATTGTATTCCCTTGCCTCCTTTGTCAAATGTTAATTGAGTGTAATGGCTTAGGTCAATTTCTGGGGTTTCTGTTCTGTTCCATTGATATGTAAGCCAGTTTTTGCACCAGTACCAGTCTGTTTTGAGTACAGTGGCTTTGTAGTATAACTTGATATCTGGTATTGTGATTTCTCCAACTTTGTTCTTCTTTCTCAAGATTGCTGCAGCTGTTGGGGGGCTTTTTTGTTCTATATAAATTGTTGGAGCATTTGTTCTATATCTGTGAAATATGCTATATATTAATAGGGATTGCACTGAATCTGTATATTGCTTTGGGTAGTGTGGACATTTTAATATTAATTCTAGCAATGAATGAGCACAGTATATTCTTCCACTTGTTTATATTTTCCTCTATCTCTTTTTTCAAAATCTTGTAGTCTTCAGAATACAAGTCTTTTACCTCATTGGTTAAGTTTATTAAGTATCTTAATTTTTTCATTGCAATGGTAAATGGTTGTTTGTTTAGCTTCTCATTCTGAGAACTCATTATTGGTGTATTTAAAAGCCATTGATTTTGGGGTGTTAATTTTGTATCCTGCTACATTGTGAAACTCATTTTTTTATATCTAGTAGTTTTTTGGTGGAGACTTTAGGGTTTTCTATGTAAAATATAATATCTGTGAATATTGACAGTTTAACTTCCTCTTTTCCATTTGGATACCTTTTATTTATCCTTCTTGTCACATCACTGTGGCTAGGACTTTCAGTACTATGCTGAATAAGAGTGGTGAAAGCAGATTGTCATGTTCCTTTTGTTATGGGAAATGGTTTTAGTTTTTGACCATTGAGTATGATGTTGGCTGTAAGATTGTCATATTTGGCCTTTATTATGTTGAGCTATAATACCTCTAGTCCCACTTTTTAGAGAGTTTTATTAAAAAATGGTTGTTGGATTTTGTTGAATACTTTTTCTGCATCAATTGATATGATTATGTGATTTTTGTCTCTCAGTTTGTTTATGTGACGTATCATGTTTATTGATTTGCAGATATTATACCAGCCTTGCATCCCTGGAATAAATAACACTTGGTCATGGTGTATGAAGTTTTTAATATATTGCTGAATTTGATTTGCTAATATTTTATTGAGGATTTTAATCTGTGTTCATCAGAGATATTGGCCTGTAATTCTCTTTCTCTATAGTGTCTTTATCTGGTTTTGAAATTAGATTAATGCTCATAAGAAAGCTTGAAAGTTCCTTTTTCTTGGAATTTTAATGCTCATAAGAAAGCTTGAAAGTTCCTTCTTCTTGGAATTTTTTTTTGAGTAGTTTGAGGAGGATAGATGTTAGTTATTCTTTAAATGTTTGGTGAAACTCTACTGTGAAGGGATCTGTAACTGGGCTTCTGTTTGCTGGGAGTTTTTGATTACTGCTTTTATTTCCTCAGTTGTTATTGGCCTGTTCAGGTTTTCTGATTCTTCCTGATTCAGTTTAGGGAGACTATTTTTCTAGGAATTTGTCCATTTCATCCACTTAGTCCAGCTTATAGGCATATAGTTGTTCATAGTGTTGTCTTACAATCCTTTGTATACCTGTGGCATCAGTTGTTACTTCAAATTTGTTTTTGATTTTATTTATTTGAGTCCTCTCTTTTTGTTTCTTGATGAGTCTGGCTAACTGTTCATCAGTCTTATTTACATTTTCAAAGAACCATCTCTTGATTTCATTTGTATTGTTTTCTTAGTCTCTGTGTCATTTATTTCTGCTCTAATCTTCATTATTTCCTTCCTTCTTACTTACTCTGTGCTTTTCTTGTTGTTGTTTTTTTATATAATTCTTTAAGTTGTAGAGTTAAATAGTTTTTCTTCTTCTTCTTCTTCTTCTTCTTCTTCTTCTTCTTCTTCTTCTTCTTCTTCTTCTTCTTCTTCTTCTTCTTCTTCTTCTGAGGTAGGCCTGTAGTGCTATGAAACTCCCTTTCAAGATTGCTTTTGCTGTATCCTATAGATTTTGGATTGTTGTATGTTGATTTTCTTCTATTTCCAGGAAGTTTTGATTTCTTTCTTGCTCTCGTTGGTAATCCATTCATTTTTTAATAACATGCTATTTAACCTCCATGTGTTTAAATGTTTTTGAATGTTTTTACTGCAGTTGATTTCTAATTTCATTCCATTGTGATCTGAAAAGATGCTTGATATGATTTAAATCTTCGTAAGCTTGTAGAGACTTGTTTTGTGTCCTAACATGTGGTCTATCTTTGCGAATGACCCACGAATGCACTTGAGAAAAATGTATATTCTGCAGCTTTGGGGTGGAATGTTTTATAAATGTCAATTAAATCTACCTGATCTAGCATGTCATTTAGAGTCACTGTTTCCTTGTTATTTATTTATTTATTTTTGTCTGGAAGATCAATTCAGTGAAGTTAACAGGGTGTTAAAGTCCCCAATATGACTGTATTGTTGTTGATCTCTCCCTTATAGTCCTCTAGAAGTTTGCTTTTTTTTTTATATATATATGTTTAGGTGCTCTTATATTGAATGCATATATGTTTACCAGGATTATATCCTCTTGTTAGATTGATCTCTTTAGTGTTATGTAGTGACCTTTGTCTCTTGTGATGGCCTTCATTTTGAAGTCTATTTTGTCAGATATGAGTTTTTTTTTGTTTTGTTTTCTTTTGTCTCCACTTGCATGGAATTTTTTTTTTTCATTCCTACAACTTCAACCTATATGTGTCTTTTGTTCTGAGGTGGGTCTCTTATAGAGAGCATATCACTGTGTAATGGTTTTATATCCATTCAGCTACCCCCTGCCTTTCAATTGGAGCATTTAGTCCATTTACATTTAAAATTATTATTGATAGGTACTTATTTATTGCAATTTTAATTCTTATGCCTATTTCCACTCCCCCACATATCTCTCTCTCCTCCTTCTCCTTCTCCTTCTCCTTCTCCTTCTCCTTCTCCTTCTCCTTCTCCTTCTCCTTCTCCTTCTCCTTCTCCTTCTCCTTCTCCTTCTCCTTCTCCTTCTCCTTCTCCTTCTCCTTCTCCTCATTTCAGCAGCCCCTTTAGCATTTCTTTTTTTAAAAAAATAAATCTTTATTGTTCATATTATTACAGATGTTCCTCATCCCCCCCCACATTGCTCTCCTCCACCAGGTTCCCACCCCACCCTCTGCCCTTTCCCCACCCCCATTGTCCTCATCCATAGGTGCACAGTTTATGTTCAGTCTCTTCCCACACCCCCACTCCTCTTTTCCCCCAAAATTGTCAGTTCACTCCCCTTCCATACCTCTGATTCTGTTATATTCACAAGTTAATATTGTTCATCAGATTTTTTTTTAATTCCCTTGGATTTTAGATTCACTTGTTGATAGTTACGTATTTGTTGTTCATAATTTTTATCTTTATTTTCTTTCTCTTCCGTAAGAACCCCCTTCAGCAATTCATATAATTCTGGTTTGGTGGTGATGAACTCCTTTAGCTTTTTAAAAAAAAATTATTTATTTTTATTAGTGAAGCTCTTTATCTGGCCTTTGATTTTGAGTGATAGCTTTACTGGGTAGATTATTTTTGGCTGTAGGTTCTTGCTATTCAACACCTTGAATATTTCTTGCCATTCCCGTCTGGCCTGCATGGTTTCTGTTGAGAAATCAGCTGACAATCGTATAGGTGCTCTTTTATAGGTAACTACCGCTTTTCTTTTGCTGCTTGTAAGATTCTCTCTTTGTCTTTTGCTCTTGGGATTTTAATTATGATGTGTCTTGGTGTGGTCCTCTTTGGATTCCTTTTGTTTTTGGGTTCTGTGCACTTCCTGGACTTGTAAGTCTAATTCTTTCACCATGTGGGGGAAGTTTCTGTCACTATTTCTTTTAGTATGTTTTCAGTATCTTGCTCTCTCTCTTCTTCTGGGACCCCCATAATTCTGATGTTGGTTCGCTTGAAGTTGTCCCAGAGGTTTCTTACATTATCTTCAACTTTCTGGATTCTCTTGTCTTCTTGCTTCTGCGGAGGAGTGTCTTCTGGCTCTTTATCTTCTAAATCTTTGACTTGATTCTTGTGCTCCTCCATTCTGTTTTTAGGACTCTGTATAATATTTTTTATTTCAGACCATGTATTCTTTATTTCTTGTTGATCCCTTATTATTTCTTGTTGATCCCTTATTATTTCTTGTTGATCCCTTATTATTTCTATTGATCCCTTTTCATATCCTCATAGGTCTCGTTTATTTTATCAGCTTTTTCTAGGAGATTCTTAAACAACCTTATAAGTGTGGTTTTGAACCCTATATCCAGTCACTTTTTGTCCTCCATTTCTTTTGTTTGTGATCTGTTTCCTTGTCCTGGTATTTTCGCAGCTTCCCTGAGTTGGTAGCCTTAAAAGTCTCTGTGTTCAGCTTGGATGGGGCGGAGTTTCAGGGTGGAGCCTACAGCCTTGGCTTCCGTCAGCCACACCCTCTGAGGCTCCTGAGTCTCAGTATTCCTCAGTGTCCTTTGGTACTCGCCACAAGCACCTCTGAGAGAAAGGCACCCTCGAGTTTCACCTGCCACCAACCAGTCTAGGCTCTCCCCCAATGAGCCTGGAACTGGGGTTCAGTTCAGTTGGAAGTGAGGTTCAGAGCAGTCTGTAGCCCCTGTCTCCCTCCTGCCAGGGCAATCCAGCAGCACCGTCAACGATCCATTCTCTGCACACAAAGTGCACGCCTCTGGGACCTCTTTTCACTGCTCCCCCGGGTTTCTGCCTTACAGCCCAGGCTCCCTCTGTATAAGCCTGGGTCCCCAGGGTCTGGCCCAGAACTGGGGCTCAGTGCAGTCAGAACTGGGGCCCAGCACAGTCCGGAGCCTTTATCTCCTTTCCTCCAGGGCAATCCAGCAGCAGAGTCAATAGTTTGTCCTCCTCGCATAATGTGCACGCCTCCGGGGCTCTGCCTTTCACCGCTCCCTCGAGATTCCACCTCACAGCCCTGGCTACCTCTGTATAAGCCTGGGTCCCCAGGGTCTAGCTAGAACTGGGGTTCAACACTATCACGTCTGGGGTTCAGCAAAGTCTGGAGCTTTTATCTCCTTCCCTCCCTTTAGTATTTCTTACAGTGCTGGTTTGGTGGTGATAAATTTTAGACGAGATCGGGCGCGTTCAGGGTGGTATGGCCATAGACTGGTGGTGATAAATTTTAGCCATTTTTTCCCCCCTTTGGTCTGGGAAGCTCTTTATTTAACCATCTATTTTGAATGATAGCCTTGCTGGATATAATAATCTTGCTTTCAGATCCTTGCTTTTCATTACCTTGAATACTTCATGCCATTCCCTTCTGACCTGTAGAGGTTCTAATGACAGCCTTATGGCAGCTCCTTGGTAGGTAATAAATTGCTTTTTTCTTGATGCCTTTAAGATTCATAATTTTTGGCATTTTAATTATGTGTCTTGGTGTAGGCCTCTTTGGGTTCTTCTTGCTTAGGACTCTCTGTGCCTACTGGATTTGTGTGACTTTTTCCTTCACCAGGTTAGGGAACTTTTCTGCTATTATTTCTTCAAACGAGTACTCTATCTCTTGCTCACTTTTCTTTAATACTATTTCTGGTACTCCTAATGATGTGAATATTGTTACCTTTCATGTTGTCCCACAGCTTCCTTAAGCTATCCTCCTGTTTTTTAATTGATTTTTCTTTTTGGTTCTCTGACTGATTTTTCTACCCTGTCTTCTCTTTCACTGATCCAGTCCTTGGATTCCCCTAATCTGCTGTGTATTACTTCCATTGTGTTCTTTATTTGCCCTATGTCATTCTTTATTTCTGAATGATCTTTTTCCATAGTTATTATACCTTTTCTAACTGAGCATCTTTGTCATCATTATTCTGAACTGTATATCTGATAAATTTCATATCTCCATTTTGTTGAGCTCTTCTTCTGGAGAATTCTCTTGTTCTTTCATTTTTGAGTTATTTTCTTGTCTCGCCATTTTGCCTGCCTTTTTAGGTTTGTGTTTATGTCGTGGGAAGATCTGCTATTACTCCCAATCTCTATAGTCCAATGTCTGAACCTGTATTTGACTGGCCCTGAGTACCCTGTTTGAAGCTATGAGCAATACACAACCTGTGGCTCCTCTCCTTGGGCTGGGTGCCTTTGGAAAGGACCAGGATATGCACCAGCGTCTGCTTTTCCTATCCCCAGGGCCAGAAGGAGGTCAGGCAAAGACTCAAGCCTCCAGAGATCCACCTGTGACTATAATCTGATTATATTCAGGCTTGATTAGCCTCAGGATATTGACCACAGGGTGGGGCTAGAGATCTTCCAATAGGGTGGGGCAAATGCCTTCCCTCCAGGCAAAAACCTCCAGGATGCCAAAGGTCTGGGGAGAAATATATCCTCTGTAGCCTGCGGGAATGACTCAGCACAGGAAACCACAGTGGCTGCCCACTGAGCGCCAACTCCGAAGCCTCAACCCTGGACTCTCCTTACACAGCTCTAGTCCACTCTGCTCTCTCTATGCCAGAGCCCAAGGTGAGTAGCTGCACTCAAGATTTTGTGTGTTGGTTCTTTAAGAGAATGCCTGCACTTCCAGCAATCTCTCCCTGGCAGACAGCAACCTGCTACTTTTCACAGCCAGGTATTCTGTGGGCACCTCTCTCAGTTCTGGTTCTCTGGGCTGGGAACCCAGGTTGGGGTTAGACCCCAGAGTTCTCAGTGGGAACCCCCCCACTGCTGAGATATCTTTCCAGAACTTCAGCTGCTGCTGTGGAGCCTGGCCAACCCTTTTATGTCTCTGCACTTTTTACCAATCTTTATGCAGTCTCCCCTTTCTGTCCTTGGTTTTCCGGTTCTCTCCAGCTAGTTTCAGGGTGTTGTTGTTTTTTTCTTTTTTGTTTTTTCCCCCTGTATTTCAGTTATATTTCCAGTTTGATCCTGGGAGAGTGTCAATGTAGCTTCCTCTTACTCTGCCATCTTCTTTTTTTTGTTTTAGCCCCTGAGGTAAGAATGTGAGGTTAAGGAGTTTCTTCAGGAGATGTTTTCAGGAAGTGAGGACACATGGAAGTGAGAGGGAGAAGTGTTACGTCCAGATTTCGGGATCCCCAAGAACCACCAGGGAGCCTAGTCCAATGCACTAGCAGAAATCCTGAATTCCATGCCTCCATGGGCTCTGTCCCACTTATGCTGACAGTGTGGTGGAAGAGAGGACAAGCTTCAATAGGTCAAGGGGTTTTATAGGGGTGGTGATGTCATTGCTTTGGCTGACCCTGATTGGTTGGGTGAGGGCTAGGTCCAGTTACACAAAATGGAGGATAGCTCCACCCTGCCCCACAGTACAAAATGGAGTCAGGAGTTAGCCCTGCCCCGCCCTGCCCTTTCAGAAGGTGTGTTATCAAGCAGGTGAGAAAGGCATAAAGTGGGGTTCATCCTCACTAGGGAGCATTTGGAGAACAGTGCAGAACTTGTTCCGTCAAGCTAGAATATTTATCCACAACCTGTCATTAGGTATTGGCTAAGCAGTGCCATCAGTATGCCGTTGATATTCTTAGCTGTATTTTTAATTCCTCGTTTTCACAATAGTTATCCACCCTCACATCAAAACTGATGTGTCTCAACTATAATTTCCGTTTTTCCTCCCATATCCAAGCACATAAGCCCCTTGGGCAGGGCTCTGTGAACCCTCTGAGCTTGACACCCTGACTGTAGGCATCCGCATGCATCTTGGCTACACACGGCTGCTCAAACACCATTGACAGGATGCTTTGTTTTTTCTTGCTAAAGTGGTGCACTATTTGGCCCAATCTTTTCCTTTTATCCAACTTTAAGCCCAGGTCATCCAATCTACTTAAAACTTTGTATATGATCTGCACCATGTCCCTGGCCTGCTCTGTGTTCTTCTCCCTTTGTTCCCTGCATGTCAGCCACATCTGGCTTCTTTCACTTCTTACATCTGTCGTGTCCCTTTTCATCTCAGGGCCTTTTCAGTTGCTGCTCACCCTTGTCTATAACACTTCTCTCTGTCCTTCACATACTAACTCCTCCTGCTCCTCTGCTTAAATTGTATTTAGTTACCTTTTCTAACAGACTCCAGTATGCAGCCCCTACCTCTTGTGCCCTGACAGGTCAGATGTAGTGTTACATACTTCTTGTATTTATTTTTCTCCTTCATATCACTTATCATGATTGCAGTCAGTTGATTAATTTATTAATTAATTTTTAATATCCTGAAAAGTTGTAAATTTACCCTGAAAGGTTGTAAATTCTGTGCATCCTTGTATTGTTCATTGTGGGTCCCTACAGTGGTAGGAGACTGTAGAAAACAAGATGATTCTCTGAATCTGTTGGAGCTTTGTTTACTTCCAAAGTTAAGGGGAAAGTGCACTAATAAAAGTTAGAGAGTAGAGTAATGACTGAATGCTTTGGAGACTTAGGGGACAGGTGTGACAGCCTATTGTGTCTCATAATAAGGAATGTCGACAAAGACATAAAGTATACAAGTGAGAAGAGAATTTGATTTCACTTAATTTTACCTGATAGAATGTAACACTTGAACAACTGCTATTTGCTAGACTATAAGAGTTTTAAAATTCTCCTTTTTCCCTAATGGGTCCCAAAAAGGAAGATACCCATTTGTTCCATCACACATGCTCAATGGTGGATTGGGGGGATAATAAAAGCTCTTGACATGCTAGTTAATTATAATAGTATATTGACTGCTAGAAAGATTTAGCTACCAGAATGGACATGTAACTTAGAAATGATGATACATGTTTATTTTAAAAGATAGCCAAGTAATTACAAAACAAACTAGTGGCAATCTTGGTTTTTATTATGACAGCAGCAATTTGACAATTATATAAAAAGTTGTAAAAAAAATCTACATCCATAAATTTACTTTTTATTTGGTAGTCTTCTACAGGCTTTGTGCAATAAACATTATGTTTTTGAAACTTCTACACTGAACACCCAGAGTGAATAATTGCATAAAGGGTGACAATGAGGCATTTATAAATATATTTTTCTATTCAGTGGTTATATTTTCTACAAGAGTTTAATGCATATTTAATATTAGAACTATTTTAAAATGTGTGCCCATCACTAAAAGGAAAATTGCATTCAAAGAAAGCACTGTTATCAATTTCTGCTATAGCTTTACAATGCTGTCATTAATTATAGATGGAGCACTTTTCCTGTGATATATTGCTATTTGTTCAACATCTGGCAGGGCCTAAACCAATTTATCCATGTCCTGTCACATGGCATTCAGTCCCTGGGGCCATTATTTCTGAGGAAAACCAAGCAACATAACTAGACGCCTCTATGAATGATTCATACTAGAATGCTCTAGAACACGCCACTCGATGAGACACGCTGACTGGCTGGTCCAGCTTCATGCCGAGGATTCTGTGGCTCAGGTGGAAGTGATCCATCCACCAGGTCTTCAAGATTAGCTTAGCCTCTCAGCAGCTTCAGAGCCCTGGGGTCTTTATCTGTCTGAGGAAATATTTGCAACATTATCAAGGTGAGGCATTTTTTTCAACACACACACACACACACACACACACACACACACACACACACACAATGGCTGTTTATCTTTGGCAACTGTTAGACACATAGTAGTGTCTATCATCCTATATAATAAAAGGGTAATATGCAAATCGTCCGTATGGAAGAACTGGTTGCTATGACATGCACTGACCACCAGGGGGCAGCTCTGGGGCAGACACTCAATGCAGAAGCTGCCCCCTGGTGGTCAGTGTGCTCCCACAGGGGAGCGAGCTCAGCCAGAAGCTGGGCTCACAGATGGCGAGTGCAGTGGTGGTGGCAGGAGCCTCTCCTGCCTCCCAGGAGCACTGAGGACATCCCCCTCTCATGTGATTGACTAATTCAGAGAGAGGGTGGACCTTGACCATCTCAAAATGGCGGCCCCCAGAGGAACTGCAGGTCATGGGCCAAGACGGTGGCTGCCTACATTCCCTTCTGTGACAGGAAGGTGACTTGTTTGTTTTCACAATTCCTCCCTTTTCTTGTTTAACCCTTTTCTTCAAACACAGCTAACTTCGTTGAGTTTCCTTCTCTGCAGTGTCTAGGAGAGGATTGTTTTGCCGTCTGGTCAGTGCGGTTTCCATGACCCTTTACTCATTAGCTAGAGTTGCTAATCCTGTGGGGCCTCAGTGACCTGTGTTGTTGGGGATGAATGCACAACACTGACCTCACCATTGCACAAACTCCTCCTTTTCTGCCAGAATCATATCCAAGGCCAACCTGTTCCCCTGTCTCCCTGCTGGTGCCATCTAGCTGTTCACTATCCCTTTGGCTGTGTCTGGAGCCTAGTTAACAAGCCTTTGCTGGTTCTAGTAAATATAATTAACCCACCACATTCTTGTTCGCCGTGGGCCACCAGCACAGGACAGATGCAAAGCGGCAGCAATCTGAGTTCTAGCCTTCAACTCCTTGGCACCCTTCCTAGAAGTATTATGGGCAAAAATAGAGTTTTGGGGACTAGCTCCAGTTATGGGAAATGTTAATCATGTCCGCTAACCACAAGTGGCTTGTGTTGGCTAAAGAAAGGACGCTCTGGCCTGGCTGGGAGTTGTGCACCCCCAGGCCCCGGGAGTCAGCCTTGGAACCATTCTCATTCAAGAACTGCCTATCATCACGGAAAGATGAACAACTCTTTTGCACAAACAATGGAGTCTGACCCCAGCCTCCTTCTTCCCCTGCTTCCCATGTAACCCTTGTCCTACCCTGTACAAGCAGCTGGCTAATGGGGCTGCAGAGCCGATTCCAGTGGCTGACCTGCTGCCCTCCCACAATGCCAGCAGGATTGGAATAAACGCCCACATATGACGCAACCCTGACTCTGCTGAATTGGCTCACACGGGACATACAGCAAGGACCCCTTGGTTGTCAGTTTACATATTCTGGTAACCACAAAGGAATGTAAGTGAGAGACTCCTCTGTGGTGAATACTGATGATCCCACTTGCTGCCTGGCCTGGGGCTTCTGCTGTGCTGCCAGGAGTTTTCCTGTTCTTAGTCCCAGTTGCAGCCTCAGCAATCCCGCCGTCTCACCTGATACCAAAGATGAAGCAAGCGTGTTTGTAGGAGGAATCATGTTTGTAGGGCACGAGAAGCACTTGTTGCTGTCATCTGAGCTTTCTTGTGAGGAAGCATGTACTGTGTATGGCGGTATGGTGAATGACACGGGAGGCATTTTACTGCCTCTCGTCTGGACAAGCCTGACCAGCTCCGGGTGGCGAGGGACCTCCAGCGATTCTTGCCTGGTCTTTGATGCTTTAGTGTGATTCACTCTGGGATGAGACACATTGTTCTGCTTCAGTTGGTTTTGGATTCAGGGCATTCTGAGGTGTCTGTAGCTGCACAGACAAGGAGCATGGTGTGAAGCCCTTGTCTGTGGGTCGTGTGCACCTGTAAATATTGTATATAGAGTGTGTCTGTTGGTTGTTGCTTTGTGTCTCTTTGTTGTTTGGTTTAATTTGTTTAAAAGTGGGGCACATCCAACTATGGCTGGGGGCCCCAGCAACTTGCTGCAGGCTGAACCCATGGCAGGGATTGCAGGAACTTCCCAGCAGCTGCGGAGAATTTTTATTCTTGGGGACCCTCCCTGCTCTCCCTCTCAAGGCATCAGCCACTGAAAACTCTTAGGTAGTGAAAGTTATTGTCTGTATCTAATGTCACTTGGTTACTGATGTTCTTCTATTGCTTTCTTGTCTTTGGGGGACTTAGTTTGCTCTTCACCGTTTTATGAACATGGGGAATCCTCTGTCTTTGCTGTTTGGGCTTTGAACCACTCAGAACCCATTTGCTGTGCTGAGTCAGTATGAGATAAGACCCTAAGGCTAATAGCCCAGTCCACCCTTTTGTGAGTTCTCATCACGGTAGGGCTTTTTTTTTTTTTTTTTTTTTTTTTTTTTCTTCCTGTTTTTAAGATCTCTTATATTTTCATATTTTCTCAGAAAGAAAAAATATGGGAAATAACCCCCCCTCTCCCCCAAGTTCTTTTCTGAGGAGAACTAGATCTGTAGCTCCCTCCTGCAGGCTACAGAAATAGCAGTGGGGAGCCACTTCCATTTTTGTAAGGAAAAAAAAAAAATAGTACTTTCACATTAAAGCCACTGAAGGCTGGTGAGTTATTCCTGTTACAAAATTTGCCAAGAAAATGCATTGGGTGATAACAATTGGATTTAAAATCTCAAAGTTGTCAAGGCAAAATAAATATAACTAAAATGAAAGTATACTGAAATATTAATGAGTTTGCCTCATCTGGAGAATCTAGAGGATGGATTTGAATCTTTTAATAAATGTCTTGTATTTCATTTGAAATAGCTCTTAAAATGAGAACATATTGCTAATCTGAGGAATTTTCATTACTTATATTCCCACCTAAAAACATAGGATTCTAAGAGTTAAGAATTCTAACTAATTGGAAAGAAATTATGGTTTTGGTGTAATAGAAGACATAAAGATGCATTTTGAAGGGAAAAGAAGTGGGTTCTAAAGCTGGATATTTCTGAAAGTTGTAAGGTTCTGAAAAAAGGTTTGTGAAAGTTGTAGAATGTTGGTAAAGAGAAATATTGTTGTATAAATGACACATGCTAGTAAGCCAAGAGTAGTAAAACAGGGACTTTGAGCTGGTTAAACAGCAATTTGGAGCCATGTAGTAAATCCTATCTTCCCTAAACCAAAAACACTTAAATAGTAAACCATTTGTATTTTGCCTCCCTAACCAGAGGGCAAATAGCTTATATCAATGTACTCAGGGAGACAGATAGCAGAAATCCTATTAGTGTCATTTGCTGGCCACACCCAAGAACAAATGAAGTTAGAGAATAAACATCATTTTGGTTAGTCCTTTTCTAAGGAATTAGAAAGGAAAAGGTCTATTAGAAGAGAAAAGGTCTTTCCTGGTTTTGCCCATGAAACAAAAGTTCTATAAGTTATTGAAATGGTTATATGTTATATTAATCAGGTACTTGATTACTTTTATTTTTAAAGAGCCATTTTAATCATGGAAACTGAAAGTTGCTAGCCTATGTTTATGTTAATACCCTTTTGTCACCTTGAATGCGTAATCCTATATAATAAAAGGCTAATATGCATATTAACCAAGGGCCAGAATGACTGGTTGCTATGATGTGCACTGACCACCAGGCGGCAGTTGCTCAACACAGGAGGTGCTCCCTGGTGGTCAGTGCACTACTACAGGAGGAGTGCTGCTCAGCCAGAAGCCCTGAGCTGGGCTCAAGGCTGTCAAGTGCAGAGGCCATGTTGGAAGCCTTTCCAAACTTCACATCAGACATCCTCTGAGGGCTCCTGGACTGTGAGAGGGCATAGGCTGGGCTGAGGGATCCCTCTAAGTGCACGAATTTCATGCACTGGCCTCTAATCTATATATACATAAAGAGGTAATATGCAAATTGTCTAGGATGTAATAACATCATGACTGCTCATGAGAAGGCTGTTTGCGCAAGTGGGCGGGAGGAGACTGTGTATGTGGTGAGGCAAGCTACAGATGGTGCAGGCCTGGAGGGAAGAGGGCCTGCCAGCCTCTGTGGCTGCGAGAAGGCCTGAGAGGAGAGGGCCCGCCAGCTGCGAGGCACTGGCAGTCCCACCTCTGCATGTGAGCTGCAGAAGAAACACTTTTTCTTAACCTTCATTGGCTAAGTTCCCAGTACGCCACTCACTGTGTTCTTAGTAACTTGAGTTATAAGAGCCCGAGAAGGTGATCTAGGGTTGTTCCACCTCACTCCTGGAGGGAAAAAATGAACGTTTGTTGCTGGAGGGGCTAAGAAATGTCATATCCTGCCCCAACCAGTTTGGCTCAGTGGATAGAGACTTGGCCTGTTGACCACAAGATCTGGGTTCAATTCTGGTCAAGCGCATGTACCTAGGTTGCAGGCTCCTCCCAGTCTGGGGCCCAGGTCAGGGCTCATGCAGGAGGCAACCAATTGAAGTGTCCCTCTCACATTGATGTTTCTCTCTGTCTTTCCCTCTCTCTTCCATGCTCTCTAAAAATCAAGGAAAAATATCCTCAGGTGAAGAAAGAAGGAAGAAAGAAAAAGAAAGAAAGAAAGAAAGGAAGAAAGGAAGAAAGAAAGAAAAAGGAAGGAAGGTTATATCCTATGAAAGAGATCTTGAAAATGCCTAAAGAAAGTTGTCATTTTTTTCATGGTGAAGGGACTGGAGTCCATGTTAATGAAAACGCCTTGGCTGCTGTGCTGCAGAGGCCGAAAGTGGCAGCAGCAATAGGGTGATGGGGGCAGTGCTTTCCCCTGATCAGCTTGTTGCCTCCCATAGAGGGAGGCCAGACTGTGGCTTATGGGGATTGGGCCTAAGCCTTCAGTAGGACTTCCCCTGAGGGCTCCCAAACTGTGAGAAGGGGCAGGTTGGGCTGAGGGACCCCCATTCCAGTGCATGAATTTTTATGCACCAGGCCTCTAGTAATAATAATATCTGAACTTTTGGTAAAATAAGTTTGACAACCTTCCAAGGGTTTGAATTTTAAGAAACTTTTCTTGAGCTAGAATTGGCTTTAGGTCATTCCGATAGACTCTGGAATGCCTCAATGATTTATTTTCTTTCATAAAGGAAAATTTTCTGCTTAAGGTACATGGGAAGCTTTGTTAAATTATTATTATATTTTTTTTAAATATATATTTTATTGATTTTTTACAGAGAAGAAGAGAGAGGGATAGAGAATTAGAAACATCGATGAGAGAGAATCATCGATCAGCTGCCTCCTGCACATCCCCCACAAGGATGTGCCCGCAACCAAAGTACATGCCCTGACTGGAATCGAACCCGGGACCTTTCAGTCCGCAGGCCGACGCTCTATCCACTGAGCCAAACCAGGGAAGCTTTGTTAAATTAGAGAGAGAGAAATAGAGAGCGAGAGAGAGAGAGAGAGAGACAGAGAGAGAGAGAGAGAGATGGTGGTAATATGCAAATTAGGCCAGGATGCTGTAACGGGTGGACTGGACAAGAGAAGGTTGGTGTGCAGCATCAGGGGCGGGGCAGCAGAGGCCTACATGGGCCTGCACTGGAGGAGGACCTGATCAGGAATGGTCATGGCTGCTTCAAGGGTGGGAGAGGGAGGCAGGGCAGGACCAGCAGTGGCCATGGCTGCTGTGGGGTGTGGGGAGCGAGGCAGGGCCAGACCTGCAGTGGCCACAGGGGTTGCTACGCTGTGGGCCCAGGTGAGGGCTCATGCAGGAGGCCACCAGTTGATGTGTCCCTCCCATATGGATGTTTCTCTTTGTCTTTCCCTCTCTCTTCCATGCTCTCTAAAAATCAATGGGAAAACTTCCCGAGGCGACACAATGGTGGGTGGCACGGTGGGATTTCAAATTGTGCACTGGGCTCCTAGTAATAACTATACTATAAACTCTAACTGTTTTTGCAGAAAGGATAAGATGGCATGTCATTTGCATTACTCTATAAAGCATCTGGTTTTATAGAAATACTGTCAGAAAGAATCAGGAGAAACAAAAATGTTATTATGAGGCTGAATGAATTTTTCAAATAATTGAAATAATTATTATAATTATTATAGTTTTTGTAACTTTTGTTGAAAATATTGCTGATTCTTAATTTTTTTGTTTTTCAGATATAAGGAAGCATTTCTATTTATTTATTTATTTATTTTAATATATTTTATTGATTTTTTTACAGGGAGGAAGGGAAAGAGATAGAGAGCTAGAAACATCAATGAGAGAGAAACATACAGCAGCTGCCTCTTGCACATTGGGGATATGCCCGCAACCAACGTACATGCCCTTCACCAGAATTGAACCTGGGACCTTTCAGTCCGCAGATCGACGATCTACCGCTGAGCCAAACCGGTTTCAGCTTAGGAAGCATCCTTAAAGCAATCTGGTAATTTATATATATTTTCTCCTTACCTCTTACTCCAGAATTTGGCAATTCTTAATGAATGGCAATGTTTCTTTGCATGAATTCAATAGACCAGTTTCCAATTGTAGTTTTATTAACCAAGACTTTGACTGGAATGTCATGCCTGAGAAAGACATGCCCAGACTCTGGACGCCACCAGAAAGCTTTAAGGAATGAAGCCAATAAGAGCCCCTTGGAGAAAGCCTGGTACCTTGTCTGGTCACGTGCTCCTGGCAGTCTCTCCAGGTAAGGAACGAAAGCTGCTTTCCTGAGAGATGGCAAGGATGGAGCCTCAAGACATCACTGGGGACCTCACCTTGAGGAATCCACCAGATCTATAGGTATTGCCGGCAAACCGATGGCAGCTGGTGGCTCAGCTTCTTTGCCCCGAGGGGCTAATTAAAACTTGATCATGAGATTCCAGCAAAGCGTATCTTTTTAAAACAGCCCATGTGATCAACTCTTCTCCTCATTGTGTTCATGAAAACAATCAGGCCAAATTGTAACTAGGCTTAATACTGCATAAATTAGCTTTAAGTTTGCTCTTTAATAAAAATGAGGGTGATTTTAGGGAGAAAAATTGTTTCAATAGGAAATGATTATAACTGAAATGTCTTTTTCCTTCCACTGGACCATTTGTCATAATTTTTGCTGTTTTAAATTCTGAGGCATTCCAGGGCCTAATGAAAATTTTAGGTCAAGAAAAAGTTTTAACTTCATTTGTTCTTGGGTGTGGCCAGCAAATGACACTAATTGGATTTCTGCTATCTGTCTCCTGAGATATTGATATAAGCTATTTGCTCTCTGGTTAGGGAGGCAGAATGCAAATGATTTACTCTTAAGTGTCATCGGTTTAGGGAAGATGCAATTTAGTAGGTAGCTCCAAATTGTTGATTAACCATCTCAGTTTCCCTATTCTACTTGTGCTGGCTTATTTATATAATTTCCTTTCAAAATTTTTCTTTATAAACATTATCCTTCCTCACAAATCTTACAATTTTCAGAACCCACTTTTTCCTTTAAAATGACACCAAAACCATAATTTCTTTCTAATTAGAATTCTTAACCCTTAGAAACCTTAATCTTTAGGCAATTTATAAATAATTAACATTCTTCAGATTAGTAATATATTCACATTTTTAAGAGATAATTTTAAATAAAATGCAATATTTATTCATTAACAGATTCAAATCCATCCTCTAGATTCTCCATACCAGGCATCTACTGATTAATATTTCAGTATCCTGTTATTTCAAAATACCTTGATATTTAATGATTTTTACCATTTAACTCAGCAAAGTTACCAAAAACCTTGGAAAACTGTCTAGTCATACATATCTATCACTGAAAAGCTTTACCATAAATCCTTTATTTGGGTTACATCTATTTTTATGTTTTACCAACTTTGTGGTTTTAAAACTAATTATTTTCTTGACAAATTTTGTAGCAGGAATCTTCTCTACAAAATGGAATATCCCTCCCACCCCACCCCCTGCTATTTTATAGCTCATTGGAGGGTATTTCTGCAAATCTGCTCCTTCCAGTGTTAGCGACAAAAATCTGGGAATTGTCCTGAGAGTCAACCTTGGATTCTTACTCAAGAACTTGCCCACCATCATGGAAACATTAAAACATGGTTAGGAATAATCAGGAAGTAGGCAGAGTTGGTGAAATGTCATGTGCTGGTCCTTGAACAGCTGGCATCCGGCTAAGGCCCGATGGAGCAGACAGCCCTCAGCCCAGAACAACACAGGTGGGCTTGGCACCTAAATTCCACCAGTCAATTAGCCACGTGATGGCCAGGAGGGCCCACAGGATGCCAGGTTGAGGCCAGGAAATGGCGGTGAAAGACAGAATACCTGCTCTTGAAAGCTCACAGCCTATTGGAGAAGACAAGTGAAGAGAGAATCAGGCTACATGGTAGTCAGGGCAAGAATGTGACATGGTTTGGTAGTGGGGGGCAAGACTCCTCTTCCTAACAGTCTGTCATTATCTGGTTTCACTCTTATTGGATCAACTCCAGGACTAGAATCCTTCCATTACTGTACACAGCCCCCACTCCCAGGACCAGATCCCCTCCCATTACTGTACACAGCCTCCTCACCCCCCAGGACCAGATCCCCTTCCATTACTGTACATAGTGCTCAGGACCAGATCCCCTCCCATTACTGTACACAGCCCCCCAAACCCCAGGACCAGATCCCCTTCCATTATTGAACACAGCCCCCAGGACCAGATCCCCTTCCATTACTGAACACAGCCTCCTCACCCCCCAGGACCAGATCCCCTTCCATTACTGTACACCCCCCCCCCCCAGGCCTAGATTCCCTTCTATTATTATACACTCACACCCACATACTCACACAGTCTCACTCACTGACTCTCTCTCTCTCAAAGCCTTGGGCTTCAGCTGATTCTTTACCTTTCCTCAGCTCATAGAGGTAGGAAAGGGACATAAAAACCCAAAGATTGGTGATGTACATATTGACCTGCCCTCTAACTTCAGAGAGAACTGACCAAGCATATAGCTGAATTTCTATTAGAATTCGCCAATATTGCCCTCACCATTTTGGTTCAGTGGACAGAGTATTGGTCCAGGAAGGGTCCTGGGTTCGATTCCAGTCAAGGGCATGCAGGCTTCTCCATTATTATAGGAGCAGGCTCCTCCCAGGCCCAGACCCTGGTCATGGCTCATGTAGGAGGCAACCAATTGATGTATTTCTCTCACATCAATATTTCTCTGTTTTCCCCTCTCTCTTCCACTTGGGTGAAGATTAAAAAAAAAAAAACAAAACAAAACAAAAAACCCTAGCTGGTTTGGCTCAGTGATTAGAGTGTAGGCCTATGGATCAGGTTCAATTCTGGTCAATGTGGAAGGTGTGCAGGAGGCAGCTGATTGATGTTTCTAACTCTTTATCCCTCTCTCTTCCTCTCTGTAGAAAGCCAATAAAATATATATTTTTAAAAAGAATTCTCCTATATTAAATTTATTATCTCCTAGGTACCAGGCACTTTAATTGTTTTATTTAGTCTTCATTGTAATACTAAAAGTAAGTTTCATTCATTACCCCCATTTTACAGATTAAGAAGCCAGAACTCTGAGAAATTGAATAATGTGACCCCAAATCATACAATAAGTAACACACGTGGGACTCAGTCCCCAAACTGGCTGGCTCTGATCATCGCTGCCGCTGAGCGCTCCATCGTGGCATGTGGTCTCTGAACGCTGGCACCCTGACCATGAGGCATGCTCTGTGAGGGTTTTTATTATGCTTCAGCTTTTTAAAAGTCCAAGGACTGGACAAAGAGACATTCTCAAGCAGTCTGAGCCTTGTTACAACTACTCACAAAGTTGCATAAGTTAGAATGTTCTTTGGGGGCTAATACTGCCAGATGCTAAGTGAATCCAAGTTTTTTCATATTCCTGAGAATTAGATCCAAGGACAAAAGAAATTAATTTAGCCGAAACCGGTTTGGCTCAATGGATAGAGCGTCAGCTGGGGACTAAGGGGTCCTGGGTTCGATTCCAGTCAAGGGCATGTACGCACATCCCCGGTGCAGGAGGAAGCTGATCGATGACTCTCTCTCATCGATGTTTCTAACTCTGTCTCTCTCCCTTCCTCTCTGTGCAAAATCAATAAAATATATATTTTTTAAAAAGAAATAAATTTAGCACATAGATGCACGTGCATGTTATCATCAACAGTGCTATTAAGATGGGAACGTTCATAGCCTTTGCCCTTGCCTGAACTCCAGAGAAAATCTGCTCTGATAATTCTAACACCACCTGCCCAGCTCTGCCCAGGCTCCATGGCATTGGTTGTCAAAGTGCGCGCCAGGGAGGAAGCCAGTGTGGGCACAGCAGGTGACAACTGCATCAGACATAAAGCCCTCTCTTCATATCACTGTGAGGCAGTCTGACTTAGACTGTTTGAGTAGTTAAAAAACATTATCTATTAGAAGCAAATGTGACAGGAAAGATATTACTAAATGCCTGATGGGTGTGATAATGCCATCCTTTCAATGTTGTGGCAGGTGATATTTCCCAAAACTGCTTTTCCCGCGTGTGCTTCTCACAGGACTAGTGACACAAAGCAGATGTCAGAGGTTAGAAGGAATGAAAAGGGATGGTGCGTGACGTTAGAAAGATTAAGATAGCAAAAAGAAATAACAATCCTAAATGTCTGTGTACTTAACAAAAGTTTTAAAATACATAAAGCAAAACTGAGAGAACTAACAAAAATAGATACATCTATAATTATAACTGGAGAATCCAACACTCTTCTCTCAGTATTGTTAAGTTAATAGAAGATTAGCAAGGATTTGATGATCAGCAAGAACTGAATGACACCATCATACTGGGTCTAACTCACCTAACAACAGAAACACACATTCTTTTTAAGGGTACATGAAATATTCACCAAGACAGACCATACCCTGGATTAATATACAAACATTGACAAGTTTGAAAGCTTATAAAGATTATAAAGAATGTTCTCTGATTACAGTGGAATAATATTAGTAATCATTAAGAAAAAGATAAAAGCAAAATCTCCAAATAATTGTAAATTAAACAAGATTCTTATAAATAACTCATGGGTCAAAGAGGAAGTTTCAAAGGAAATTTAAAAAAATATTGTGAACTGAGTGAAAATGAAAACACATAATATCAAAATTTCTAGGCTACAACAAAAGCTATGCTTAGAGGGAAATGCTTAGTATTAAATGCTTATGTTAGAAACAAAAGGTCTCAAACCAATCATGTAAGCTTTCACTTTAAAAGTCTAAAAATAGGAAGAACAAAAGAAACCCAATTAAGCTGAAGAAAAGAATAACAAAGATGAGAACAGTAATCAATTCAATTTAAAACAGAAAGGAAAAAATCAATGAAACAAAAAGTCTCTTTTTTAAAAGACCAATCTATAATAATAAAATTGTAATATGCTAATTAGACCGGATGTCCTTCTGGAAGATCTTCTGGACAAGCTGGGCTGCAAGAGAAGCCCGGGTCCCGGGGGCCAGCAGCCAGGGGAAGGAAGGCCTGTTCTTGTATGAATTCATAAAGATCTAAAAAATTTACTCTAGTAAATTCATAAAGATCTAAAAAACCTGACAGAGAGATATCAAAGTGAAGCTACAAACTACCAATATCAGGAATGAAAGGGGGATGTCACTATGGAGTCCACAGATTGCCAAAAGTTACCCTGCACTAAGCAGAAAACATGCATGCTGTATGACGCCTGAATGAGTAGGTGCTGTAATTTTTACAAAATGGAATTCATATTTTATTTTATTTATTTATTACTTAAATTCTCTTTTGTTTAAAGTATCACATGGTATGGGGGGCATTTAGTATTACATATGTCTCCCTTTCCCCCCACTGTCCTCTCCATGGCCACCCTCATTCCCAGCACAGGCCCTCACCTCCCCAGTGTCTGTGTCCATTGGTTATGCTCATATGCATACATACAAGTCCTTTGGTTGATCTCTTTCCCTCCCCCACCCCATGCCTTCTCTCTGAGGTATGATGATCTGTTTGATGCTTCTCTGACTCTATCTATTTTTGTTCATCAGTTTATGTTGCTCATTATATTCCACAAATGAGTGATATTTATCTTTCTCTGACTACCTTATTTCGCCTAGCATAATGCTCTCCAGGTCCATCCATGATGTTGCAAATACTAAGAGCTTTTCCTTTTTTACAACAATGTTGTATTCCATTGTGTAGATGAACCACGTTTTCTAATCCACTCACCTGCTGATGGGCTGTGAGGGCATGTGCTTCTAAGGGTGCATGTATCCTTTCTGATTCCTGTTTCTAGTTTCTTAGGATATATTCCTAGAAGTGGGATTACTGGGTCAAATGGGACTTCCATTTTTAAAATTTTGAGGAAACCCTCCATACTGTTCTCCACAGTGGCTGCACCAGTCTACATTCCCACCGGCAGTGCAGGAGAATTCCTTTTTCTCTGCATCCTCTCCAGCACTTGTCGTTTGTTGATGACAGCCATTCTGACAGGTGTGAGATGGTACTGCATTGTCATTTTGATTTGCATCTCTTGGATGATTAGTGACTTTGAGCATGTTTTCATATGTCTCTTATGCCTTCCTTATGACTTCTTTCGAAAAGTACCTATTTAGGTTTGATGCCCATTTTTTTGATTGGGTTGTTTATCTTCTTTTTTTTTTAAAAAAAATATATTTTATTGATATTTCACAGAGAGGAGGAAGGGAGAGAGATAGAGAGCTAGAAACATCGATGAGAGAGAAACATCGACCAGCTGCCTCTTGCACACCTCCTACCGGGGATGTGCCCGCAACCAATGTACATGCCCTTGATCGGAATCGAACCTGGGACCTTTCAGTCCGCAGACCGACGCTCTACCACTGAGCCAAACCGGCTTCAGCTATCTTCTTTTTAAGTTGTGTGAGTTCCCTGTAAATGTTGGAAATTAAACCCTTATCGGAAATAACATTAGCAAATATGTTCTCCCATTCAGCGGGCTTTCTTGTTGTTTTGTGGATGGTATTTTGTCAAATGCTTTTGCTGTGCAGAAACTTTTTACTTTAGTGTAGTCCCATTTGTTCATTTTTTCTTTAGCTTCCATTGCCCTAGGAGTGGCATCGGCGAAGATATTGCTTCAGCATGTGTCTGAGATTTTGCTGCCTGTGGATTCCTCTAAGATTTTTATGGTTTCCCATCTTATTTTTAAGTTCTTTATCCATTTTGAGTTTATTTTTATATATGGTGTAAGTTGGTGGTATAGTTGCATTATTTGCATAAATCTGTCCAATTTACCCAACACCTTTTATTGAAGAGACTGTCTTGACTTCATTATATGTTCTGGCCTCCTTTATCAAATATTAATGGAACATAATGGCTTGGGTTGATATCTGGGTTCTGGGTTCTATTCCATTGGTCTATATATGTCTGTCCTTGTGCCAATACCAGGCTGTTTTGAGAACAGTGGCTTTGTAGTATGGCTTGATGTCTGGTGTTGTGATTCCTCCTACTTTGCTCTTTCTCAGGACAGCTGTGGCTATTCAGGGTCTTTTTTTTATTTATTTATTTTTATTCCAGATGAATTTTTGGAGAGTTTGTTCTAGATCTCTGAAATATGCCATTGGTATTTTAATGAGGAGTGCATTAATCTATAGATTGCTTTGGTTAGTATTGATATTTTAATGATGTTGATTATACTAATCCATGAACACAATATGTTCTTCCATCTGTTTATGTCTTCCTCTATCTCTTTTTTCAGTGTCCTGTAGTTTTCTGCATATAGGTCTTTTACCTCCTTAGTTAAGTTTATTTCTAGGTATCTTAAATTTTTTTTTGTGCAATGGTAAATTATATATATATATATATATATATATATATATATATATATATATATAAATTGATTTTTTACAGAGAGGAAGGGAGAGAGAGATACAGAGTTAGAAACATCAATGAGAGAGAAACATCGATCAGCTGCCTCCTGCACGCTCCCCCACTGGGGATGTGCCCACACAACCAAGGTATGTGCCCTTGACCAGAATTGAACCTGGGACCTTTCAGTCAGCAGACCTACAATCTATCCACTGAGCCAAACCAGTTTCGGCTGATATTGTTTTTTAATCTCTCTTTCTGTAAGTTCACTATTGGTGTATAAAAATGCAATAGATTTCTTGGGATTAATTTTGTATCCTGCTACATTGCTGAATTCATTTATTAAACCTAATAATTTTTTGATGGAGTCTTTAGGGTTTTCTATGTATATTAAGTATCATGTCACCTTCGAATAATGACAATTTTACTTCTTCTTTTCCAATTTGGATGCCTTTTGTTTCTTCTTCTTGTCTGGTCACTGTGGCTAGCACTTCAGTACTGTGTTGAACAGGAGAGTGGGCATTCCTGTCTTGTTCCTGTTCTTGGGGAAAATGATTTTAGTTTTTGCCCATTGAGTCTGTTGCTGGCTGTAAGTTTATCATATAAGGCTTTTATTATGCTGAGGTGTGATCCCTCTATTCCCACCTTACTGAGAGTTTTTATCAAGAAAAGGTATTTTGTCAAATGCTTTTTCTGCATCAATTGATATGATTATCTCTCAATTTGTTTATGTTTATTGATTTGTGGATATTGTACCATCCTTGCATTCCCAGAATAAATCACACTTAGTCATGGTGTATGATCTTTCTAATGAAATGCTAGATCCGATTTGCTAATATTTTGTTGAGGACTTTAGCATCTATGTTCATCAGAGATATTGGCCTAACAATTCTATTTCATTGTGTTGTCTTTATCTGGTTTTGGGATTAGGGTAATGCTGGCTTCATAGAAAGAACTTAGAAGTGTTCCTTCCTCTTCAATTTTTAAAAATAGTCTGAGGAGGATAGGTTTTAGTTCTTCTTTAAATCTTGGGTAAAACTCCCCTGTGAAGCTGTCTGACGCTGGAAGTTTTTTGATAACTGCTTCAATTTCCTCCATAGTTATCAGCCTATTCAGATTTTTTTTTTATTCTTCCTGATTGAGTTTTGGAAGGTTGTATTTTTCTACGAATATGTCCATTTTTTCTAAATTATCTAGTTTGTTGGAATAGAGTTGCTCATAGTATTTTTTTTATTTTTACTTTTTACAATCCTTTGTATATCTATGGGGTCTGTTGTTACTTTACCTGTATCATTTATGATTTTATTTATTTGGGTCCTCTCTGTTTGTTTCTTGATGAACCTGGCTAGAGCTTCATCAATCTTGTTTATCCTTTCAAAGAACCAGCTCTTGGGTCATTGATCTTTTATATTATTTTTTTGGTCTCCATGTCATTTATTTCTGCTCTAATCTTTATTATCTCTTTCTTTCTGCTCACTCTAGGCTTTTCTTATTGCTCTCTTTCAAATTCTTTAAGTTATAGAGTTAGATAATTTATTACCAGTTTTTCTTCCTTTATTTCCTTTTTTTTTTTTTTTTTTTTTTTTTTGAGTTAGGCCTGTAATGCTATGAACTTCACTCTCAGGACTGCTTTCACTGTGTCCATAGATTTTGGATTGTTGTATTTTCATTGTCATTCATTTCCAGGATGTTTTTATTTCTTCTTTGATCTCATTGGTAACCCAATCAATATTTCATAACATACTATTCAGCTTCAAAGTGTTTGAGTGTTTTGGATTGTTTTTATTGTAGTTGATTTTTAATACTATACCATTGTGATCTAAGAAGATGCTTGATATGACTTCAATCTTGAATTTGGAGAGATATTCCCTGTGTCACAATATGTGGTCTATCTTTGAGAATGTCTCATGTGCACTTGAGAAGAATGTATATTCTATAACTTTGGGGTGGATTGTTCTGATATGTCAATTAAGTCAATCTGATCTAGTGAGTGATTTAGGATTGCTGTTTCTTTGCTGATTTTTTGTCTAGAGGATTTAGCCAGTGATGTCAATGGGGTATTAAAGTCCCCTACTATGATTGTATTACTGTCAGTCTCTCCCTTGATATTTTCCAGGTTTTTTTTTAATGTATTTGTGTGCTCCTGCATTGAGTACATATATGTTTACCAGAATTATATCCTCTTGTTGTATCAATACCTTTAGTATTATGAAGTGGCCTTCTTTATTTTTTGTTATGGCCTTCTCTTTGAGGTGTATTTTGTCAAATATAAGTATTGCTACCCAGTTTTCTTTTCATTTCCATTTTCCTGAAAAATATTTTTTCATCCCTTCACTTTTACTCTGTGTGAGTCCCTTATTCTGAGGTGGTTTTTTTGTAAACAGCAGATATATGAATCATGTTTTCTTATCCATTCAGCCACTCTATGTCTTTTGATTGGAGCATTTAGTCCATTTACATTTAAGGTTATTATTGATAGGTAATTGTAGCCATTTTTATTTTTTGTGCCTGTGTTCCTTTTCCCCTTTATATTTCTTCTTTATATTTCCCTTTTGTTTTATGTATGTTACTTCATTTCATGTTGTCCCAAATCCTCCATAAGCTCTCCTCCTCTTTCTAATTTTTTTCTCCAATTGCTGTTCAGATTGGGCTTTGTTTTCTGCCCTATCTTCTAACTGTTAGAAATAAGGCAAGCCCCCACATTCAGTGGTCCTAGTAGAACACCAAACATACTAGGGAACCAGGCAGCAAGGCAAATAGCTTTACTTCTATGTAAAAGGGAGTGCACACATGGTCTGGAAGCAGGTGTACACTAAGCAGGTGGTCTGCTCGGCTTTATAATCCCTGATGCACGTGATCTGTCCCTCACTCTTCATTGGAACTCAGGCTCACAGTCTTTTGTGATTGGCTAATTCAAAGGGAGGGGTTGGCCTTTGCTGTTTCAAGATGGTGGCCCAGAGGAGCTGCAAGCCATGTGACCAACATGGCAGCTGCCAAGTCACGCAGTCCAAAATGAAATCTGTCTAAACTGCTTTTTGACAGAAAAAAATGACTTGTTTCTTCTCACATAACTCACTAATTCAGTCCTCTGCTTCTTCTAGTCTACTGTTGAAACCTTCCATCATGCTTTTTATTATGGCAATATCATTGATTTCCTCTTGATTCTTACATAAGTTGTTGATTTTCTGTTTATGAACTGTACATTACTCTGAATTCCCTTTTTGACATATTCCATGCCTGTTTCATTTAGTTCCTTTTCGTGTGATTTCTTTTTTTCTTTCCTTTGGGGGTTGTTTCTTTTTCTCCCCAATTTTGCTATCACTGAAAAGTCCAGGTGTCCAGTTGTGTGGGATCTGTACTGCGGTGGTGGGTTGGTAGGAGCAAGCACATCCTGCGATTCATGGGAGAGCCCAGATGCCAGACACGTGGGGCCCGTGCTGCAGCAGCGGGTTGACAGGAGCCTCGTGAGTGCCAAGAGTCTTGGGAGAGCTCAGGCGCCAGGACATGTGGGGCCTGCACAGCTGTGGTGGGTTGGCGAGAGGAGAACATGCTCCAGGACTCACAGGAGCCTATGGCTAGGAAGTCTGGAGTCCTGGTGTCTGTTGGCCTGCAGCTGCGGTAGCGGGTCTTTGGCTGGAGTGACTGTAGGGTCCTGGTGGCATCTGAGACCCATCTGGATGGTGGTGAGGCTGTGCTCCTATTCACGGCAGCTGTACCCTTCAGAATCTGGAATTCATATTTTAAAACTTTTAAAGAACATCTGAAGATTCAGATGGTTTCACTGAAAAATTATACCAATGCTTAATGATTAAATGATGGCAATTCTATGCACCCCACTCCCCCTCCCCCGAAAATGGAAGTGGAGGGCACACTTCCCAACTCATTTATCCTGATACTGAAAACAGAGAGAGTAGAAAGAAGGAAAACTACAGGCCACCATGTGAACTCATATGCAAGAAGATAAGCCCTGATCTAACTCATATTTTGTACCAAAATTAACTCAAACTAAATAATAGATTTTAATATCTATATATAAAAGCCAAGTGACCAAAATACCTGGAAAGACTGAACAACTTGTCACTATGACGTGCACTGAAGCCAGCCAACTTCCTGTGTCCCCTCCCACCAGCTGGCTGTCTCCAACTGGCCCCTATCTGGGCAGGCCGGCCAGACCCAACCATACATGAATTCATGCACCAGGCCTCTAATAAAATATAAAATTATAAAATTTAGAAGAAAAGTAGGAGAAAATCTTCATGACCCATCACAGGAAAGACATTGATAAATTGGGCTTTATCAGAATTAATAACTTTCTCTGGGAAAGATACTCTGTTTAAATAATAAAAAGACAAACTATAGACTGGGAGAGAATGTTTATAGATTACCTACCCAACAAACAACATTAAGAGAACAAACAATTGAACTTTAAAAGTAAGCAAAAGACTTGAACAGACACTTGATCAAAACAGTTACTTGCATGACAAAGAAGCAAATAGCAAGATCTTCAAATTCATTAGTGTTAGGGAAGTGCAAATTAAACCACGATGGATACTTCTTTCTTCACACTTATTAGAATGATTGAAATTTAAAAAATACCAACAATCCTTACTGCTATGGCCAGATGCCTCAGTTGGTTGGAGAGTCATCCATACACTAAAAAGTTCTGGGTTCAATTCACAATCAGGGCACATACCTAGGTTGCAGGTTTGATCTCTGGCCAAGTGCGCAGGGGAGGTAACCGATTGATGTTCCTCTCTCTCCCTCTTCCTCTATCTCTAAAATCATTAAAGCATATTCTTGGTAAAGATAAAAACATATTAAAAAACAAAACCTCCATATTTTTATCCAAAAACCTGTACATGGATGTTAACAGAAGTTCTATCATAATTGCCAAAACCTGGAAACAGCCAAATGCTCTCCAATGGGTGAACAAACCAAACAAATGACGTTCTATCCACACAATGGAATTCTGCTCAGTAATGAAAAGAAGACCACGAAGACATGCAAAATCATAGCTGGGTCTCAAAGGGATTATGGTGAGTGAAAGGTCATTACTGTCTGATTCCATCACATACGTTCTGAGACGCTCAAAGCTTCCCTGATGAATGGGTCAGCCAAGGACTGGGGTAGGGGAAGAGCTCCCTACCAGAGTGTAACCGATGAGCTTTCTGGGGGATGGACGTGTTTTGTGTCCTGACTGTAGCGCCAGTTACATGAGTAAATACATGTGTTAAGATTCATAGAGGTGTATGCACACACAAAAACTAAATTTTATTATATGTTTATTTAAAAAGTAGAATTTAAAAATTTTAAAAAGGACTTAAAGTACTTTCAGTGAGACCAATGAAAACATAATGACAGGAAGAAGAAACATACCTAGGATGTGTGATTTTGTAGGTAAAGTTGAAAAAGAAAAAAAAATTAAAAAGTCAGTATTGCCTTGAGCAGTGATTCTTAAACTTCAGTCTTTCTAAGAACTCCCTGGAAGGTTTGTCATGTTGCTCATTCTGAACCTCACTCTATTTCCATCCTTTGAAAACATTTGGCTGCAGCCAAAAGGTATTTGTGCCCTAGCCAGTTTGGCTCAGTGGATAGAGTGCTAGCCTGCAGATCGAAGGGTCCCAGGTTCAATTCCTGTCAAGGGCACATGTCAGGTTGCAGGCTTGATCCCCAGTAGGGGGCATGCAGGATTCTCCCTCATCACTGATGCTTCTATCTTTCCTTCTCCCTTCCTCCCTGAAACCAATAAAAATATATTTTAAAAACAAACAAACAAACAAACAAACAAATAAACAACAACAACAAAGGCAACACAAAACAAAAGGAATTCGTTGTTGGTTACCTGAGCTTTAAAGATCTGTGTAGGACCAAACTGAACTTGCTCCAGGGAATCAGGCAGATGCTTCTGGATTCAAGGAAGTATTAGAACAGCTTCCTTCAGAGAATCTTATTCGCAGTGCTTCATCTGGCAAATGAGGCACAAAGCAAACCTTTCCCAAGCAGCACCCCTGAAGCTCTTTCCTCCTCAGATTGAAGTAGTTCCAGTGAGAATCTGAGTTTTTAAGGCAGCCATCAGAGTATGAGTCTTAAAAAATGAATCCAGCCCATCTAGCATGGCTCAGTGGTTGAGCATCAACCCATGAAACTGGAGGTCACGGTTTGATTCCCATCAGGGCACATTTCTGGGTTGTGGGCTAGATCCCGGATGGTCTGCAGCCCTGAGCCCTGAGCTGCAGAGGACCTGCTGCCTGCAGCCTCTGTTCCTATGTGCTGCCTGGTGGGCTCCTTCAAAGATCACGGGCTGCGTGTGCCTGTGTGAGTGATCCCCACCCGCTTCAGACTGTGTGTGCCTGTGTGAGTGATCCCCACCCGCTTCAGACTGCGTGTGCCTGTGTGAGTGATCCCCACACGCTTCAGACTGCGTGTGCCTGTGTGAGTGAGCCCCACATGCTTCAGACTATGTGTGCCTGTGTGAGTGATCCCCACCCGCTTCAGACTGCATGTGCCTGTGTGAGTGATCCCCACACGCTTCAGACTGCGTGTGCCTGTGTGAGTGATCCCCACACGCTTCAGACTGCGTGTGCCTGTGTGAGTGATCCCCACACGCTTCAGACTGCGTGTGCCTGTGTGAGTGTTCCCCACACGCTTCAGACTGTGCTGCCTGCCCATTGACTTCCTCACTCATAGAACTGGGGTGATGATACAACCTCTCCCACAGCTGTTCTCGGGCTCCCATGTGGACCGAGTCGCGTGCTGTGCCAGGCACCGCTCTAGGGAAAACCCTGCCCACGTGGGCCTCCATTCGAGTGAGCAGACTAAGGGAGCCAACTCGTTGAAGTTTGAAACACTGTTTGGCCCATTGTAGGTGTTCACCAAATACCAGCCATTGCAGAGATGAAATCACTGCGTCCTACCTCCTAGCTTGGAGGCAATGTCTGTGCCAGCCCTCAGTGCCAACCACGGCAGGCTGCAGTGCTCCTGTGCTCCAGCAGATGGCAGCAGCTGCAGACACATCCTGGCCCTGGCCCATGGCCAGGAGCAGCAGGCAGGGGCTGATGTCTGCCAGCTCACTCTTTCCTCTGCATCACAAACCCCCCCTTTCCCGGGAGCATCCCCAGAAGCAGAGCTCCTCATCTCATCACACAGCCTCTCTGGCTCTGTCCTTTCAAAGGCAAGAGGGCTCTTGTCCCTTAACCCCTGTGGTGGGAGTGAATCCTCTTCGGTCTGCCAGACTGCCCTAGGCGTCCCCTGCTGATGTTAGAGCTGGAAGAGAGAGAGTTCCTTGGTTTGAGGATTTGCAGTCACAGGCCTGCGGGCCAGGCGCACCTCCCACATCAACCCCAGGGGCCAGCGGGGGCAGCCCCGCAGTGCTGGGAGAGGCGGCCTTTGGTGTGACACCTCCATTTTCAAAGCACAATCCTGCGGGCCCCCCCCCCCCCAAACACACACACACACACACACACACACACACAAACAAACAAACAAAAAACTACTTATCTGCTATTTGGACTTGGCCTGAGCCCTCCAAACTGTGACCCCTAAGAGTTTACCTCACATTTTCCACCCAAATCCCGAGTCCTGAAGGGAGGAGGAGCTGTCCAGAGCTGTGGGGGAAGCGGAGCCAGAGTGAGCAGAGTTCCATCCTCTGGCTCTGTCTTTGCAGCTGCACTCCACTGTAGCCTGGACCAAGCGGCTGGTTTCCCCTTAGTTCTATGCAGCAACACTAGCAGCCAGAGCAGAGACCACGGATGGGTTTGTCCGTGTGCCAGGCACTGGCTGTGCACTTTCAAGGCTGGGCACCTTGAACCCTCACAGCCTAGGCAGGTGCTGTCCTCACACCCACTTGCACATGTGGAGATCAAAGGCCCTGAGCTGGCAGGACCGCCATCCTTCCTTTGCTTTGAGAAGGAAGGTGATCACAGAGGGCTCTTGTCCTGGCTTCTCAGTCCAGGTACCAGTCCACAGATGAGGCTGGAGAGATGGTCCCTGAGATGATGGGGAGCCGGGACCCATGCCTGCTGGTGTTCTGAGAGATTGTCCCTGCCCACCGGCCTGCAGACTTCCCCCCCCTCCCCCCCGCTTGCTCAGGGACCTTCCTGAGGAAGGTAATGATGACACAGGAAAGAGAAGCTGGTTCTGGGCTCCTGGCAGAGACTAACCCAGTGAGCCCTGGAGCTCGGCTGGGCTGCGACAGTTGTGTCTCCACGGCAGCTGCAGAGCCTCGGGCTGGGGCCTGCTGCCTCTTGAGGTCACCATGGGGTGAGTGTGGACATGGAGCAAGAGGGGAAGGGGGGCCAGAGCCCTCCCCTGTGTCCCCCTCTGTTTACACTTCTTGGAATGCCCTCCTGTCCTCCTCACTGCTTTGCACTCGGACACGATGGGCTTTCCCACTGCCAGAGCTCTCAGAGATGAATTCTGACTCTGGGCTATCTCTCCTCAGCATTTACTAGTTTATTCCCCAAAGAAGTCACTGACCCTCCCCAGGCCTCAGTTTTCTCATATGTGCAATGGGGATAATAAATCCTACCTGAGAGGACAATGCTCTTGTGAACTTACTAGCACAGGGTCTAGCGTGCTGTTGATGCTGAGTTGCTCTCATGCTGTCTCAGAACAGAGTCTCATGCCAGCCTCCTCCCATTCTCCCAGACCTTCGGTTCTGCATCTGGGTGGGCCTTTTCAATGAATCAAAAACCAATCAAAGCATGAATTCACCAAGTTTAAGTGGAAAGTAGTGGTTTAACGCACTTCCCCTCCAGGGTGATATTTGCATTTTTACAGAGTTTTTCAATGCTGTAAGTTTAAAGAGTGATGAATGATGGAGGAGGTTTCAAGCAGAAATCCCCACTGGTACCAAATGTGCAGCTGTGGCTGTGCTGCTGAGGGAAGCTGGAAGCAGAACATGACACTGATTTGGAATTAGTCATCTGAAATCACTCCCTTCTTCCTCTACTTCCTGTGTTAATGTATGCTGCTCCTTCAGTTCAAACGTGCATTTGAAGATACACATGCCTAATTTCCTGAAACATATTTTGTTAACTGTATGATTTATTTATATGACATCCTAGAAAAAGCAAAACTGGAGTGACTAAAGGAGCTCACTCATTGCCTGGAAGAGTCACTGGAAGAGGGCTTTTTAGTTTGAAGAAATTATTCTTTTTCCTGATTGATAATTGTATTTCTTTTTATTTTTTATTCTTGAGAGTATTACAGATGTCTTCCCCTTTTCCCCCATTGCCTTCCTCCACCCAGTTCCCACCCTGCCCAAACTATCACCACCCATTGTCTGCGTCCATAGGTAATGCATACATGCAAGTAAGATCTTCAGTTACTCTCTTCCTTCTCCCCCTTCCCTCTGAGATTCTTCAGTCTATTTACATTTCCATGCTTCTGATTCTATTTCATTCATCAGTTTATTTTACTCATTAGATTTCTTGTTCATTTATTTTTATATTTTTTTAATTTCTTTATTGATTAAGATATCATATATTTGTCCTTAATCCCCCATTCCAATACCCCCCTCCCCACTCATGCCCCCATATTTTGATTTTTAGATTCAATTGTTATAGAGATGTATTTATTGCCACTTTATTGTTCATATTTTCCCCTTGCTTCTCCTCCTTTTCCTGATTCCTTTTCTCCTTCCCCTTTCCCTTCCCCTTCCCCTTCCTCTTCCCCTTCCCCTTCCCCTTCCCCTTCCCCTTCTCCTTCTCCTTCTCCTTCCTAAAGAACACCCTTCAGCATTTTATATAATGCTGTTTTGGTAGGGATGAACTCCTTTAACTCTTGTCAGTGCAACTCTTTATCTGACCTTCAATTCTAAATGAGAGCCTTGCTTGGTAGAATAATCTTAGTTGTAGGTTCTTGTTATTCATCACTTTGAATATTTTTTAAAAAATATATTTTATTGATTTTGTACAGAGAGGAAGGGAGAGAGATAGAGAGTTAGAAACATCGATGAGAGAGAGTCATCGATCAGCTGCCTCTTGCACACCCCCTACTGGGGATATGCCTGCAACCAAGGTACATGCCCTTGACCGGAATCGAACCTGGGACCCTTCAGTCCCCAAGCCGACACTCTATCCATTGAGCCAAACCGGTTTCAGCAATCACTTTGAATATTTTATGCCACTCCCTTCTGGCCTGCAAAGTTTCTGTTGAGAAATCAGTTGACAGTTATATGGCACTTTCTTGTTGGTAAATAACTGCTTTTCTCTTGCTTCAAATATATATATATCAAGAAAAGTATATATATATATATATATATATATATATATATATACTTTTCTTGATTTTAGAGAGGGAGAGGGAGAAAGATAGAAATATCAATGATGAGAAAGAATCATTGATCGGCTGCCTCCTGCACACCTCACACTGGTAATTGAGCCACAACCTGGGCATGTGCCTTGACCAGGAATCAAATCCTGACCTCTTCGTTCATAGGTTGATGCTCAACCACTGAGCCAATTCCAGCCGGGATCTCTTGCTGCTTTTAAAATTCTCTTTGTTGTTAAAGTTTGAAATTTTAATTATGATGTGTCTTGGTATGAGCCTTTTGAGTTCCTTTTGTTTGGGACTCTGCACTTTCTGGACTTGTAAGTCTATTTCTTTCACTAGGAAAGGGAAGTTTTCTGTCATCATTACTTCAAATAGGTTTTCAATATCTTGCTCTCTCTCTTCTCCTTCTGGCATCCCTATAATGTGAATGTTGTTACACTTGAAGTTGTCCCAGAGGCTCCTTACACTATCTTTATATTTTTGGATTCTTTTTTCTTTTTGCTCTTCTGAATGGATGATTTTTGCTTCCTCATATTCCAAATTGTTGATTTGACTCTTGGAACCTTCTACTCTATTATTAAATCTCTGTAAATTATTCTTTATTTCAGCTAATGTATGTTTAATTTCTGACTGGTCCTTTTTCACATCTTTGAAATTCTCACTAAGTATCTTATAAGTCTCAATAAGCCCTTTGAAGCTCTCATTAAGATCCTTGGGCAACCTTTAGAACCATTGTTTTGAACTCTGTATCCAAAGTTGCTTTCCTCCATTTCTTTCATTGTGACATGTGTCTTTGTCTCATATTTTGGCTGCTTCCCTATGTTTATTTCTATGTATTAAGAAGAGCTGTTATGTCTCCTGGAATTGGTAGAGTGGCCTTGTGTATTAGGTGTCTTGTAGGGCCTAGTGGTTCAGTCTCCCCAGTCACCTGAGCTGGACCCTTTAGGTGTGCCCCTGTGTGGGCTGTGTGCACTGTTTTGGTGTAATTGAGCCTTAATTAGTTTTGGTGTTACTGGTAGGAATTGACCTCCAAGTCAATTGTCTGTGAAAACCAGCTGTGACTACAATAGGAGAGCTGCTGTGCAGGAAACACCTCTATGGAGCAGGCCTTGCTTCAGTGGAGCTTCAGCGCTTACTGTGTCTGCCTCTTGGGTGTGTCATTTTTGGCTGTGTAGAGCTGTAATCTGTTACGGTCTGAAGCTTTCCACTGGGTGCACTGGCTCTAGGGTCTCCAGAGAGGTACAAAGTCAGCCACTGCTTGGGGCCATCTGGCAAGAGCTACAGAGAGATCTGCAGACAGCTGCTATTTGCTATTTGTGTTGGGCTTGGAAGTGCCCAGAAGAGGCCCAGCTGTGAAGCAAGCAGGCTGGTGCCACTGCTTGGTGTTGGTATGGGCTCACTGACACCAGCTGCAGGTTGTTTGAGAGATTTTAGCAAAGTCTGAAGCTTGAGCCAGGACAAACCATTTATACAGAAAACCTGTGCAAACAGCTTGGGTGGGGCTGCAAATTGGATGGAGAGGGGTCTCAAGGAATCCCCAGGGTGGAGTGAGCAGTGTGATCCAAGTTAATGGAAACTCAGTTATGGCTTCCAGCCAGCTCTGCAACAGTGGAGGTCACAGCACAGAACAATGACGTCCATAAGCAACCTTTTCTGGGAGAAAGCCACCCCTGAGTTCCTGCCCAAAGTCAGGCATTGTGGTTCCTCCACATATGATCCTGGATTTCCCCAAGCCACTGTCCCAGAGCAGTGTTCAGAGGGAGCAAGTCTGAGTAAGTCCATGTAATGGCCCTTTAAGATGAACTGCTTGGGTTACCAGCAATCTCCATGTCACTCAGTCACAATCCCCACTGGTTTTTACAGCCTGAAATTAGAGGGGCTTCTTTTCACAACTCTGGAACCCTGGGCTGGGGGTCTGGTGTGGGGCTGGGACCCCTCATGTCTCATGGGAGGCCTCTGAAGTTGAGATATCCTTCCCAATTGAAATAAATGCCACACATGTGTGTTAGACCAGCCCATTCTGTACTTCTGCCCCTCCTACCAGTCTCGATGCACTTTCTTTACTTCTCTAATTGTAGACTTCCATTTAGCCAGATTTAAGATGGTCCTGAATGATGGTTGTTCTGTATTTTAGTTGTAATTCTGATGTGGTTGTGGAAGGCATCAACCCACATTGCCATCTTCTCCTGAAATCTTGAAGAGCTCTCAAACATCATTCTCATTTGGATTTGGGGAGAACTATACCTAACCGCACTCTGTCATTTTCATAGGTCAGCTTGATGGGTTGGAAGGACACAGGAGCAGGTGATGCAGCATGGCTGGCCCTGGAGCTCTGTGACCTTGGACAGACTCAGATCTTTCTGAACTGGAAGCATTCAGAGTTCTTTAAGGATCAAATGGTATCAGAGATATGAAAGATCTTAAGTAGAGGTTATTACCACTACCACCATTACATGGACTCCTAGGAAATGAGATCTTGAATTCTATGACCACTGAATCAATTTTATCCCTCTTCCCTGCTCCAGCCCTCAAACCTACCACCTCACCTCTGCTGGTCATCTCAGGCTGCTGGGACAGAATTCCATAGACTGGGTGGCTTAAGCAATGAAAATTTATTTTTTACACATTTGGAGGCTATGAAGTTAAAGATCAAGGTGCTGGCAAGGTAAGTGTCATTCTGAGGCCTCTTCTCTTAACTCTGCTCACATGATCTCCTCTTAATGGAGAAGGGGAGCTCTCTGGTTCTTTCCTCAGCAGGACACTAATTCCATCATGGCTTCTCTGCCCTCATGGCCTCACCTCAACCTAATCATCTCCTGAAGGCTCACCTTCAAACACTACAACGTTGGTGTTTAGGGCTTCTACATATGAGTTGAGGGGCACAAACTCCAGTCCATAACATCACCCATCAGGTGGGGTGATTGGGCTGCTGGTATGAGCACTGCCTGCAGCTGGCCCAGGGAGATGTGTTGGCTTAAGGATGAGAGCAGGAAAGGGGGACAAGGCAGGCTGACACTTTTCTTGTTGAGAAAAGAAAATTACAAGCTTTATTCTTGCTCTGCCATATCTGGCTAAGCATGGTATGGGGGATGGCACTGGAATCTTTCACTGAGAGCAGGGTATCTCTCAGCAAACCAAGTCTTTACTTATTTTGTGAAGTTGTGAAACATCTATGCTCTTCAGTTTTCTCATCTGTAGAGTGGGGATAATAATATTACACTTTCACAGGGTATTGACAGCACTAAGTGTGATAATTCTTGACATTGTTTAGCAGAGTAGCTGACGTGGTACATTGTCGGGAGCCGAAAAAGAATTAGTGACTACATCTTAAAAAACACCTCCATCTTAGACACTGTGTTTCTGACTTACCAGAACTCCTGTGACAAGCTGAGGTTTGGCAGTTAACTAGAAACAATCTAAATGCCTAGCAGCATATCTGGCCATTGAGCAAGGCACACCTGTTGTGATAACTCGCCCCGCCCCGGAGGGTCTGCTGTATCCTCCCCTGCAGGCACATCCTGCTGATAAGCAACCCTCCCCGCCCTGGAATGTCTCCCAGGCAACTTCTCCCTACTACCCATGTATGTATATTGTGACTGCAACAAATAAAAATTGGGGCTTGATCAGAACTTTGTCTTGCCTCCGTTCTTAGAGTTCCTTGTTTGCTTCATTCTCTTAGGTGGTTCCGGCGTGCCCCTGTTGATGCCCCGCGGGCCGGGGTATAATTGGCGCCCAACGTGAGGCCCCTGGGGACCCCCGACGAGAACGTCTACCGGAGAAGCCCTGGCCAGGCACCCCCAAGAGTTGCCGTGAGGACTCAGACTCGGCATTTAGATCGCCACGGTCCCACCCGCCGTGAGACAGATCGGAGTAAGGTAGGTAGACGATTTTTCAAACAAGATTTCAGAACATTTCACCCCTTTTTTGCTCGATTGTTATTATTGGCTCTCTCAGTCGGTTCCTTCCTGCCCACTAAAAAGCACTCACTTACCGGTTTGGGGAAGAACGAGAGGTACCCAAATCTGGCTGTGAGAACACCGAATCACTTGAACTAGTACCGTCACTCAGTCTTCCTGGTGAAATTTCTCTCCAATTAGATCTACTCTTAAAACCTTGGGCTTGCTTTGAACTAAAGGTCGTTCACCTCACAGACTCAACAAAAGGAATTCCTACTCCCGAGGGCCACGCCTGAGGGCAAAAGGGGTCTTCCTGTCTGTGAGGATCTGTGTAGGCGGATTATACCTACAGACTGTTTCACGCAAGCAAGGGAGTAAGGAGTAGAGTCGAAAGGAGAGTACTTCCGCCTAAATTCCTGGTCTGATGGGAAAACTCAAGCTGACCTGGTATGGGGTTTATACATCCCGGAGGCTTACGTGGGGAAGGAATTACTTGGAGAGCCATCCAGTCGACCAATAATGGGGAATTCTTTAAGTTGTCATGAAATGTTCCTTGATGGTCTCAAGATAGCCCTCAGAACTCGAGGAATAAGGGTTAAGAAAAAAAAGAATCTTAGAAAAAGGGCTCAGGGAGTCCCTTCAGGCACGAGGAATTAAGGCTAGAAAGAAAAAGGATCTTAGAAATGAAAGTACTCTTTAGAGTCAATGTTGAAGTCTATGTAATCACAAAATAATGTTGCTTTGTTGTTGTTGTTGTTGAAATTAGAATCTTAGTATATGTATGGAATTTAAAATCTGTAATAAGTGGAACTCCACTGCTGAAACTGCCTCTGATGAGGATAAATTCAAAGGCAGCTAGGAAGGGCAGGGCTATCTGCTCTCCCACATTAAGATTACTTGCAATAAGACTACTTAATGCCTTGTTTAAAAATTATAAGAGAATTCACAGGGAAATGCAAATCTTGGCCAAATTGGGTATTAGTTATTATTTCAGAAAGCCAAAAAGGAAGAAAAAAAATGAGATCTGTCTATCTTTTAAGCATAAAAAGAAATTCAGCCAGATCTGTTGCTGATGCTTCCCCTGAAGTAAGCATAATGTGGGGGAAGAGAGAGACATGAGGCGATCCAATGTAGAAGCCCGCTCTCCTAGTATATTAAGTTAAAAATTTCCTTTCTCGCCATAAAAAAGTTTTAAAAATTTAGAAATGCATCTAGGATATCTGTGCACGTGTAAAGAGAAAGCTAGTATAAGACTAAATGCGCGCACGTCTGATTTCGGATATTAGATAAGTCTTGAACTAGCCTTAACTCTTTATAAAGGCTATAGAAATGAAAAACCCAGAACTGATTCTTTTTCCTGAGAAAAACAGCGAAAAAATCTTCTTGAAAGAAATTCAAGCTAATTCCAGCAACAAGATTTACATTTCCATAATAAAGAATAGTTTTCAAAATGCTAGTAAACCTTATTGAAAAGTTAACTTTTAAGGCCTTTAAGAAAATAAGTAAATTTGTCTCTGTCATAGAATTTATCCAAAGTAAATACTTGAAAGATCTAAGTAGTCCAGATAACTGGCTACATTCTTTGTTGAGGGAGGAAAGGGTAAAGGCCCTTCCCCCAGCAGACAGTTAATATAGTGTCCTGCCACTAGCCATCTTAAAGAATGTGATAATTTATAGTCGAATAAATAAAACCTAGTTTCCCAGAACCACTGGCAAATAAAAATTAAAGTTCAAATTTGCCTCATAAAAAACCTGGAGGACAGAATTGAATCTATTAATTGATTATGTCTTGTATTTCTCTTAAAAATACTTTATATTTTTAAGAGAAATACAAGACATAATCAATTAATAGATTCAATTATAAATATATACAAATACAAATACAAATATAAAGTATTATTAATCTAAAAATTATTAAATATATTTGACTTGCCAGCTTTAAAAATTCAAAGTACAAATTAAATTAGAAGAAATTATAGAGTTATAGTGATTAAATACTTAAAACATAAAAATTTATTTTTAAGAAAATAAAATATTATATTTCCTCTAATAATTAGGAAATCAAAATAAGTTGCTTATTATTGATCTAATTAAAAAGAGGATTAATTCTGTGATCTCATCCAAAAATTTTCTATACAAAAACTAGTCTAAATCTAATTGATATCTTAAATATTATAAAAGTTTTTGCCTATAAGAAAGGCAAAAACAATATATTTCTTAAATATAGCCAAATTTTTCAACAGCAATAAAATTTCAAGAAAGACAAAAAGCCATGTTTTTGGATCAAACCAATCAATGTCATATAAATTAAGTTACATAAGAAGCCAATGTTTTATAAATAATTGAATCCTAACTATATATAGCCGTCTACATTTTAATTAAGCTAAAGGCAAGGCAACATTTGTGGCTTGTGAATTCAGAAATAAATTTGCTTTATTTTAAAAGTAAAGATACCTTGCCATGATAGCAGTTCCAAAGGCAAGGAAGGTCAGTGTACACACACTTCTACATAGAAGTCAAAATACTTAATATTTTATATTCTTCCGGGAACCCTAGCTTAGGGGCTTAATTTATCTCTAACACAGAGAATAGTATTAACAACCACATTAAAAGAAATTTTTTATCTCAGATATTAACCATTTTTACACATAGATCCAGTTCTAGAAAGGCTAGATATACTATAGCAGAGGAGCAAAGGTCCTTCAAACCTCTTATATTTCAATAGAAATACAAGCTCTTATTTATACCTTAACAGATTTTACTACAGAGCCCATCAATCTATAGTAATAGTACTTATATGGTAAATATAGCAAAAATTATTAAAACAGCTATTATAAGGCACATTAATTCAGAGGAACTTTTCATTTAATTTTCAGTCTATAAAATATTATTTAAGAATGGCAATTTCCATATTTTATTAAAAACAATATCCTGAATATTATCCAACTTCCTATAGCAACCTTAGGAATAAATCCTTGAGGACTTAAACCTAATCAAATCTGGTCAAATAAATATCACTTAATAGTAGAAAGAGCCATTCATAAGCTTAAGATCATTTTAAAAACAAAAAAGGAGGAGACAGATATTATGTGTCACCTCAAGAGAAGCTCAGTCATACTTTTTATACTTTAAAAAATTTTAAATTGTGATGCAGAGGATCGTACAGCAGGCGAAAGGCATCAGGCCTCCTGTACAATAGCCTCCACCGAGCCAGCTAGGTGGAAGGAAGCATAAACCAGAAAAGAGTTTTATCAGATTCAGTAATAATGCAAGGCTAGGAGTGGCTGTACATTCTTATACTAAGTTATCTAATCAATTCGACAATGATGTCCAAGCCCTCTCTAGTACCATTAATGATCTCCAAGACCAAATTGACTCCTTAGCTGAAGTTGTTCTACAAAATAGAAGGTTAGACTTACTCACGGCAGAACAGGGAGGGATATGCTTAGCCCTACAGGAACATTGCTGGTTCTACGCCAACAAATCCGGGATTGTGCGAGACAAAATCAAGAAACTACAGGAAGACCTGATAAAGCGGCGGAAAGAAGTGTTCAAGAACCCTCTCTGGAGCGGACTAAACGGACTTCTCCCCTACCTTCTCCCCATCCTGGGCCCCCTCATAGGCTTCTTATTAGTCCTATCCTTTGGCCCCTGGGCTTTTCAGAGGTTAACAGATTTTGTAAAACAACAGGTTGACAGCATCCTAGCCAAGCCCATTCAGGTACACTATCATAGCTTAGATATGATTGACCGTGAACAGGACTATGGCATCTGGCAGAGCTCCCTCCTTATGGGGACAGCATGATGACCAGAGGAATGCTTACCTACTCCTTACTGGGAGAAAGGTATGGGTACCGATATGGGTGTAGAGCAAAGCATTGCAAGGGAAGGTCCCAGAAATTTTCCGACCCCCTCTTCCCAAGGGAAGGTCAAAAATATTTCGACCCCCTCTGGATTTCCCTGAGAGTAAACCTGGTTTGCATAGCGGCTGGAACTTGCTCAGACGCTGTCTGAAGGCTAAGTTTCTCTCTGGCCAAGTTCTCCTCGTCCTGTATCCTTGGCTTAAATCCTTGGTGAGCGAACTGGTAGTCAAAGATGGGCATACGGGAGTATACCTGAAAAATATACAGGACGGTCCCAAGACCTCTGCATAAGTCAGAAATATTAGGCCGATCCGATACCAGATCGAACTCCTAAAAGATATTGGGCCAATCTGGTACCGGGGCAAGCACCTAATATACTAGGCCAACCCAATGATTGGGGCAAGCTCCTAGTTGAGACGCCATCATGCGTAGAGGCCAGGTATAAGTATCCCGAAGACCCAACAGGCACAGTCCCTTCAAGGAGCAAACCAGGTCAATACTCCCTCAGACGGTTAAGGCCTGCCCTTTAAAAAACGTAAAGGGAGGAAATGTCGGGAGCCGAAAAAGAATTAGTGACTACATCTTAAAAAACACCTCCATCTTAGACATTATGTTTCTGACTTACCAGAACTCCTGTGACAAGCTGAGGTTTGGCAGTTAACTAGAAACAATCTAAATGCCTAGCAGCATATCTGGCCATTGAGCAAGGCACACCTGTTGTAATAACTCGCCCCGCCCCGGAGGGTCTGCTGTATCCTCCCCTGCAGGCACATCCTGCTGATAAGCAACCCTCCCCACCCTGGAATGTCTCCCAGGCAACTTCTCCCTACTACCCATGTATGTATATTGTGACTGCAACAAATAAAAACTGGGGCTTGATCAGAACCCTGTCTTGCCTCCGTTCTTCGCGTTCCTTGTTTGCTTCATTCTCTTAGGTGGTTCCGGCGTGCCCCCGTTGATGCCCCGTGGGCCGGGGCAGTACATGGTGCATAAATGGTAGTTGTGAATTAGGACAATTTTGAAAGAGAAATATTAAACTCTTTGCTATATGACTGAGGCTCAGAAAAACTTAATTTGTGTTTGTATCTGAGTTCTTGGGCAAGAAACTTATCATCCCACTTTCTCTGTCTATAGAATAACCAAACCAGAATTTCATCCTGTGTGTCTACGAAGTATTCATTCTTGTAGGTGTCCCAATAAAAGGGTACTGTGGACATAAAGTCTGGGGCAAATCTCCTCTCTGTCTCTGAGAGTCCCAACAAGAGAGGGACTAGCTTATAGGAGTGGATGGTTAAGTTTTCAGGAATTCTGTGAGCCAATTATATATTCAGTGGTTCATGTTGATAGCTTCAAATCAGCTAGAAGGAGGACTTGTGCCAGACATTGGCAAATGCTCAAAAGCATGGCTATATTTTTGGTCAGAGAGCTTGTTGTTAAACATTCACCAGCATACCATTGGTCCCAGTGCATATTAGCTTACTAATGTTGCCGGAAGTTCAACAATAAACTCATTTAACTGTGTGTTTCCCAAATATTTCAGACCAGAGGACTGCTTCGTTGACAATGTTAAGGAAATGTTTTGGAAAATATAGCACAAGATGGTTTGATGGCCCTTTTATTCTACCATTTTCCAATTAGAGAATGCAATTACTGAGTTACTGAGCTGGGAAGGACTCTTGGTTGTCCGAAAGCTTAGTTCAGTGCTCACTTTACCACATTTATTGACAAAGAGGTACTCTTTCTCAATCCAATGAGATTTCAGGACTGTCCTTGAAATGAAGATCTCCTTGCATTCTTCACAATTATGAAATGTATGACCTGCCACAGGTCTTTGCACAAAATGGTTGTTTTCTCTAAACAATAATATTCTAGTTGACACCTCTTAGTTTTTATTTCTTAATTGACTTGCTGTTCCACTTATTTATGCATTCATAGGTTTATTTTTGTATATGTCCTGATTAGGGATCAAACCTGCAACCTTCTCATGTCAGGATGATGCTCTAGCCAACTTAGCTACCCTGCCAAACATCTTGGGGGCAGAGCTGAGCCTTAACTCATGTGAGATTGCACTGATCCTTGTCTTCAGGACATTTGCAGTCGAAGGAACCGCTGAGCTAAAGCCAGCCCTGTCTTCAGGACATTTATCTGTTGTAGCTGAAAAGTGGCCGTAAAGTCTTTGAAGCTCTTCCCATCAAATCTGTTTTCCTACTGCTTGAATCTAGGCTGGCCTTGTAACATGCTCTGAGTTATAAAACGTGGGGACTACCAAATGGGCGAAGCTCGATCCCCAGTGTGTGATGTGTAGGAGGTAAGCTAGCAATGATTCTCTCTCATTCATTGATGTTTCTCTCCCTCTCTCTTTCTCTCTGAAATCAATGAATTATATCAAAACAAAACAAAACTGGGGTCCTGTCATCCTCTTCCCTTCTAACTCAGCCTGAGACCTCCATGCATCAGCTCCAGACAGAGGACTGAGGTGATGCTGGTCTGACATGAAAAATCAGACCATGAAGGAGAATAGCCTTGAAAAGAAGATGACGCCTGTGAGAGATGATTTCCCAGATCCTCTTGCTCCCCTTTAGGTTGTCAGCTCATGATCCCAGAGGACCCGGATTTGAGATTTTTTCGATGCCAGTTCCTTATTATAAACAGGATTGTGAGAGGTTTAAACACTTCAGAAGAGTCAATACAAATTTTGTGTACTAGCTGAAGCCGTCTGTTAGGCACACACTGCTGCCCCAGTGAGGAATTTATACACCAGAGGCACTCAGCTTGCTTTTAACCATTAAGGCCCAATTTCAGAAGCAGTGACAATCCTTAAGTGGTAGAGTTTTTGATAATTAACAAAACAAACACCAGAAATGTATTTGCTGGTAAAATCGGGGGTTTTGGATGAACATATTAGATGCTGTAACTGGGTTCTCATTGGACATTGGTAGCATACGTGTGCATGGTTCGGCCAGAGCCATGCAGAGACAGCCGTCTGTCTTGACATGAGTGGTGTCACATCTCTGAGGCCTGCAGCATGCGCGCCAGCACATGCTCCTAGATATCCCCCTAGGCGCTTCTAATGCTGTGTGTACAGTAGCCTCACAGCTTCCTCCTGAGGATACAAAGGACACAGCAGCATGCATAAACATGTGGTGTAAGCCATTTTATGCTGATAAACAATGTGTTTAAATAAGATGTCTACTGTATACAGTACAATGTGGTTGGAGATTTGTTTACATTAGAACCTGGCCTTATAATGCATGTGGTGAATTCCTTGATTTCCCAAAAGTTTTTCTTTGAAACTCTTTCCAGATTATGACACAGGGAGGAAAGCCTGAAGTAGAGAATGGCGGTCTCTCAGAGCAGATGTGATGAGATTGGAGTGAGGCTGATACTATGGTGGAAGCTTTGGGACAGGGTTCTAGAGAGGTGGAGGTCCGAGGAAAGCTTCAGAAAGCTCCCGGGACCTCTGGCTGAATACCCAGTGTGTGTGCAGGACAAGAATCCCTGAGGGCAGGCATGAAGAGGTACTATATAGCTATGGCTGTACTGAGGTCCTGAGTTTGAAGAGGCTGAGGTTTTGTGTAAATGTAAGTGGGGAGACCACGCTGGTGATCTGGAGACTCAGCTGACACACGGGAGAGACCATGCACTGGGGGCAGGCAGCTGTCATCCCAGTTAAGGATGGACTAGACCCTCCCTCACACATTTTTTTAAAAGCTGGTTTATAAGGAAGTTATCTGCCTTCCAAGAAAAGCCAACATTATGTAAAGGAAGACAATAACCCAACAATCAACATGCATAACCCACAGCTTCTGGTCTGCAGTAAGGATTATTAGACATATGAAGAAGCAGGAAAATATGAAGAAAAAAATGAGTTAATAATTGAAACAGACCAGAAAAGAGAGAGGTGATGAGATTAAGAGATAGGTTTTTTAAAAACAGCTATTATAAATGCAGTCAATGATGTTAAAAACATATATAAATATTACAAGGCAATAGATGTTGAGTCTCAACAGAGACATATAAAGAACCAAATTGAAATCTAAAACTGAAAAATAAAGTACTCAACATAGAAAATTAATAGAATGGCATTAACAAAAAGTGAAACGCTACAGAAAAATACCAAGGAAACCAGGGAAACTCACGGAGCTGAAGCACAAGGAGGGAAAAAGCTGAAAAAAGTACCGAACAGAACTTTAATGACCTGGAAGGTCATCTCAGGCTAAGGCGCATTTTGGAGTCCTTGAAGGAGAAAAGAGTGAGAGGGAAGGAAACACATGTTTTAAGAAATGTTAGCCAAAATCTTTACCAATTAGATGAAACATGTAAGTCCATAGTTCCTAGAAGTTCAACAAACCAGGTGGGATAAAAGAAAAGAAATTCACACTAAGGCATGTCATGAGAAGTTTGCTGGAAACCCATATAAAAATTTAGAAACAAAGAAAAAAGACACAATACAGATAGAAAAACAATAATGCTAATTACTGCTGACACAAAAAACAGTGTGAGCCAAAAGAATGACATCTTTAAAGTACTAAAAGAGAGAAAAAACACCACCTAACTAAAACTTCATGTTCAGTGAAAATATCCTTCAAAACTGGAGAAATGGACTCATTCGCAGACTAACAAGAGCTCACAAAATTAATCACCAGCAGCCCGGCCCAGAACGGTTGTTCTTTGGGAGGCAATGGTAACAAATAAGAATACGTAGCTGTGAAGAGCATGTTAAATGCTAAGGACCATCCACTAAAGCTTCCCCTTCCATTTCTAACTCCTTTAAAGCATACTTAAAGAAAAAATAAAAGCAATGTATGATGGATGTTATAACATGTAATTAAAATGCGTGGCAATAATAGCACAAGGGGTAGGAGGGAAAACAAGTATATTGTTGTAGGTTCTCACACACTGTGTGATGTGGTACAATGTTTGAGGGTAGACTGTAATAAATCAATAATGTAGATTTTAAACTCTAGTGCTACCACTCAATAAAACAATTTGTTAAATTAATGAATTAATTATTTATTCTAGGTATTAAAAACCCACCTTTTATGGAACTGTTGACTGAATTTGATGTGACATTTGTCTTCTGAGCACTTTCATTCAGCGGGCGAGACTGTCGGCATTTTTCACAAGGGCAAAGGAAAGCTGAATGGGGAGTGGGGAGGGTGAGTTTTCCGCTTCCCTGTGCCTAATACAATGCTCCAATTGTTAGCACATCAAGTTAAATCCAACCAGACAGGACTGCAAGTTCCAAGGGAAACAAAATATTCCAGGAAAGTCTACCAGCAAGACCTTTGTTGCCTCCCATGGTGGCATTCATTAAGAAATGTTTCCACTTACCTTATGCAAGGGTTAGCACTGACAAGGCGTCTTGCCTACTAACATGGGAACTTAAAAGAAAATAAAACCTTTTTTGGATATGACTTTTCCTTCACTTTCAATGCCTGCTTGAGGCAATACCGCTTCTATTTTCTCCCCTGATTCAGGTCTTCTATTTATCCCAACATTTTGTGTAGTTGAACAGGAGAATTACATTTAAGGCGCTAGATACTGATTTGCCAGGCAAATGGAGACCAAGCTTTGCTGATCATGGAAGGATAAAATCTGTTCCCAGGAGAAGTTTTTATGCATGTGGGGTGCACACCCCCCCCACCCCCCACCCCCCCCCCCCCCCCCCGGTTATATAATCAAAGAACTGATGGCTTTCCACATGCATTGCCTGCTCCTCTTTTCCCTGAGGACAGAGGAGCTGGGTCACAGAAGACCGCGTGGTGGGTCCCAGCAGGATGGCTTTCAAAGGCGTGGAGCTAGGCGATGCCCTCCCACTCTTCTCCTGAAGCTTCTCCGCCCCTCGCTTGTCTTCTGAATAGAGCTCCATGGAGGCTGTTGTAGGTTCTCACACACTGTGTGATATAATTATTCATACCAGTACACAGTGTGAATAATTATAATAATCATTTTGAAAATGCACGTAGTTCTTTAAAAAAAAAAAAAACTTAAGGGCAATATTGAAAGAAAAACAACTCTCTGAACCTTGGTCAGCTTGTAAATCAGAATTCCTCTACTGAGGTTTGAGACCAACCTTGGCTTTGAGGGTATCACTGAATTGCCTGTAATGGTTTGGAGAACAAATATTCGTGGGCCTGGGCCTGCTGGGCTGGTCTCACCGGGTTCCGGTGCAGAATTTAGAGTAGTTTGGAAGTCTTGCAGTCGTAGTGAAAATAAATGTGAGGGCAGGATGATAGAACCTTGCCATTTAACAGCTTATTAGCTGGATTTGTAACTTTTACCTATAAATACTGGGTGTGCTATATAGGCCTCCATTCGAACTCTTGCCTTGGGCCTGTAAATGTTAGGAGAAAGGGTGTCCACAGAGCTCACCCCTCAAGGCTTTGCTCAGCTCTCACCTTCTGAATTAGCCTGTTAGGGCTGTGGCAACCAAGCTCAGCAAACTGGGCTTAGAGCAATAGAGCTGGACTCTCAGCCCTGGAGGCCCGAGCCCAGAACCAAGGTGTGGACAAGGCCCACTCCCTCCGAGGAAGCACTGGGAGGCGTTGTGCCAGGCCTGCCTCCTGGGCTCCAGCAGCCTCAGGGCTTCCTGGCAGGGAGATGGCCCTCTTCTCGCAGGGTCCTTCCCATGCCTGCACCCTGAGTGTGCCAGTCTCCTGTTCACGTTTCCCTTCTTAATCTTATTGGGTTAGCGTTCACCTGATGACCCCGATCTCACTTGCTTGCCTCTGTAAAGGCTCTATTTTCAAATAGGAAATAGACATTCTCAGATACCAGGGCTCAGGACATCTTTTTTGGGGAGATGCACAATACCTTCTGAATGAGCACTTCCCAGGGGACTGGTCAATACTGTATCCTGCTCCCTTACCTCCAGCCCCTCTTTCTCTTTTTCCATTGGGATTATCACCTTCTAACAAGCTTTACAATTAACTTATGCATTCTATTTATCATGTATTGATGTGTCCTCCTATGAGAATCTGAGCTTTCCGAGGGAAAGATTTCTCTAGAACAGCACCTGGCTCAGCACAAGCACACAGTAAACACGCTTTGATCCACACTGTCTTGTAGGGTAGGAAACGCCCCACCCCCTGCCTCTGGATGGAATAATGAAATATCACCACACCTGGAGAGTGATGGCTGCAGAGAGAGGCTCAGAAGGAGACCAAGGCTGTCCCTGAGCACATAAAAATGTTTCAAGTTCTGTTTGGGAGGATTCTACCACCTCAAAACACTACGTGAGCCTAAAATCTTTAAATTGTGGTGAGTTCCCAAAACGAGCCTGTGCATGTAGGTAAAGCCTTGTAATTAAAGAAAGAAAAAGACAGGCAAAGCAAAAGAGCTGAGTTCAACCCGTGAACATTGAAGAGTATGGAGGATATTCACCCCACACCTACTCCTATCTCTGTAAGAAAGCTGAAGCCAAGCTAAGATGTCGTAAATATACATGACGAGTACCAATTGCAACCATTAGGCTGGCTGAAACTTAAAAGCTTGATGTGCTGTGAGGTTTGAGGAAATCAGAACATTTCTGTGTCAGCAAACTTTGAGGGCCAGTTGGGCACACCCAGCAGGCAGAACACACAGCCTGCTCCTCGAAACAGTTTCACTCAGTACACACGTGCATAGAGCAGGCTCCAGGCATGCTACTTCACAGCACTGCTTGTAAGAGCAGAGAAAGAGGCAACAACCCAAATGGCCATCAGCATGGGAGAAAGAAAAAATAAACTGTGGTACAGCCACCAGTACTTTTCCACTCTGAATGCATCCTGGAAACACTTGAGAGCTTTTAGGAAGACCTATGTCGATCCTCAACCCAGATACAATAGAATCCTTATTGCCAGGTATGGAATCTAATTTGTGAATCAAAAAAGAAAAAAAGAAAAAAAGAAAAAAACCAGATTGAGAAACACTTATTATGCCTTAGAATACTACTGTGTTTAAACAGAGTTCAGATATATGTGCTAACATGGGTAGCTCTCTAAGGCATATTATTAATTAAAGAAAGCAAGTCATAGACAGTGACAGTATAATATGTTTTACATAAACACACGTGGTAGGCAGCCTCTGAAATGTCCTTCAATGACCTCTGCCTCTTATCCCCTCCTCTTAGGAAGGGCCCCTCCTCTTGGACTTGTTGACTGGCTTTCATGAGTAGAATATGGGGAAGTGATAGAATGTCATTTCTAAGATGAGGTTACAAAAGGTCGTGGCTTCCTCTTGAGTGCTATCCTCTCCCTTAGATTCCTTGCTCCAGGAAATCCAGCTCCGATGTCAGGAGGCAGCCTGTGGGGTGGTAGTGGTGGTGGTGGTAGGGAGGTGATGACAAAAGAATAGGATTCTGCCAGCAATCATGTGAGTGGGCTTGGATGTAGGTCCTCTTCCCAGCTTGATGACCAACAACCTTGACTGTCCCTTGGTGAGACAGCCCAACAAGAAGTACCCTGCTAAGCAATCCCCCACATGCCTAACCCAGAAACACTAAAGTCATATTTGTTGTTTTAACTGCTACATTCAGGGTAATTTGTTGCATAGCTATAGACAACGAATAACACACAAGAATATTTTCAGTGGTTATAGACATCTACACTAATAAAAGAGAAACATGCAAATTATCATCACTCCACTACGCTACCAGCCAATGAGGAGTGAGTATGCAAATTAACTCGACACAGATGGTCAGCATGCACATGCGCAGCTGCTAAGCAGCAGGGGGTGGGGCGGAACGCTGGCGGCATCCCTGGAGCAATGAGATATAATGGTTTGCCTGCTGTATTTGCCTCCCAGGGGTGGCCTGCCCTGGTAGCTCCTACACGCAGCTCCAAATACTGAGGAAGGGTCAGACCCCAGGGCCACGATCTCTGCCGAGAACCAGGAGGCCGCTGCCCCGAGGCCCAGGTGAGAGCATGGCTCTGCCTCCTGCTTTTCAGACCAGCAGGACACAGGAGCAGAGCGGGCTCCTTGGTCTCTGGAAGCAGCCTCCTGGCAGGTGAGCGGGCTGGAGGCATGCCTTAGGCTCCACACCCCACTCCTCCTCCTTTTCCATCCCCTCCCTTTCTTACCAGGGCCTCACTGGAAGTTAACTTCCTTTGTTAAACAAGGGGATTCTGGACAATGATTGTCCGACCCCTGCGAACCCAGCGGGAGAACACGTCCGGGGCCGGGGGTCCCTCGCCCATGCAGGACACCTTTCTTCCCACGAAGATGGGAGAGCTCAGAGAACCTGGGACAGCAGGGTCCGCTGACAGTGCCCGGGCATCCAGCAACCAGCCCGCCTGGGAAGAAGTTAGGGGAGAAGCTGCTGCCAGCCAACCTCTCTGACACCCGCAAACGCGAGGTTTCCCAGGGAAACTGCAAAGCAGGAAGAGACCTGCATGACTTCCCCATGGAGCTCCCTGAGAAGCTGAGAGAGAGGCCTCGAAAGCTGTGTCTGAGCGCTTCATGCAAACCCATACGCCCGCCTCCCAGCCAGCACCGGCGCCTGCTCTCACCCCCGGGTCTTCCGTGTTCCGTTCACCCAAACCTGTGGCAGCACCCCTCCATCGCGGGAGCTTAGGGGGCCTAGATGGAAGAGGCACCAGACTGCTCTGGGACCCAACAGTGGGGCGACTCAGGGTGAGAGAACTGGCCTCATCCCCAACGCCTGGATCTGGTTACTGCGGAATCAAGGCTCTGACTCCCCAGACCAGGCCTTCCCCGTAAGCTCTGCACAGCCCCGCGGGCACCCACTGCTGGGCACATGGAGCAGGTGCATGAGACCCCCAGCAGGGAACGAGCCAGTCTCAGCAGCTGGTCACAATCCGGCCACTGCAGGGATGGCCTTCCTGGCCTCCCCATACCGAATTGCCTTTTGAGGTCCTGACCCTATGGTTTGATTCACTCCCCTTCCTCCCCAGCCCCATCTAGAGACGCAGACTTACATATATATAAAATCATCTGAAGAAAGAATGATTTAAAAATTTCCAAACTTAGCCGAAACCGGTTTGGCTCAGTGAATAGAATGTCAGCCTGCGGACTGAAAGGTCCCAGGTTCGATTCCGGTCAAGGGCATGCACCTTGGTTGCGGGCACATCCCCAGTAGGAGGTGTGCAAGAAGAAGCTGATCGATGTTTCTCTCACATCGATGTTTCTACCTCTCTATCCCTTTCTCTGCCTCTCTGTAAAAAATCAATAAAATATATTTAAAATTTCCCCCCCAAATTTAGCAAAATATAGTAAAAATATAAACCCACATATCAAAGAAGCTCAGTGAATAGCAAGCACAGGACATAAAGAAAGCTACATCAAGACACATAAAAATCACATTGCTCAACACCAATGATGAAAAGAAAAATCTTTTAAGTAGTCAGAATAAAAGAGACACACAATACACCGGAATAAACATAGGATTACAAAAGATTTCTCAGCAGAAACAGTGTAAGGAAAAAGATAGTAGAGCAACATCATTAAAGTACTTAAAGGGGGAAAAATCCTCTCAATTTATAATTCTATTGAGTGAAAATATTTTTAAAAATAGTTAAAATCTATTTTTCATAAAATTGAATTTTTTTGTTTTTTGTTTTTTTATAAATATATTTTATTGATTTTACACAGAGAGGAATTGAGAGGGACAGAGAGCTAGAAACGTCGATGAGAGAGAAACATCGACCAGCTGCCTCTTGCACACCCCCTACTGGGGATGTGCCCGCAACCAAGGTACACGCCCTTGACCGGAATCGAACCCAGGACTTTTCAGTCCGCAGGCTGACACTCTATCCACTGAGCCAAACTGGTCCCGGCAAGATTGAATTTTTTAATCACCAGATTTTTAGTGTAAGAAATGTTAAAAGAAGTTCTATAAGCAGAAATAAAATGTTGCCAGATACAAATAATGATCTATGCCAAGCAATGGAAAACACCAAAGACAGTAAATGCATAGGAAGAAATATAATAGAAGTTTCTTATTATTTAAATATATTTAAAGATAATTAACTATTTAAACAAATCATAACATAATGTCAATTTTATAACATCTGTGAAAGAAAAATACATGACAACAATAGCACAAAGATTGCCCAGGAAAAATGAAATTTTGTTACAGTGAAGTTTTTAGACATTATGTGAAGTGATATAATATCCACTTGAAGATAGACCGTGACAAGTTAAAATCCTCCTATATAATAAAGAGCTAATATGCAAATAGTCATCAACCCCTCATGTCATCATGCCATAGCGGCTCATTCACTCAACACTGTGGGGAGAGGAATGGGGACAGGCCAGGTTGCAACCCAGGAGAGGGACAAGCCGCCTACCCCATAGTTCTGGGTGCCAACACAGGGATCGGGCCTAAAGCAGTTGGACATTATCGAAGGGGTCCTCGATTGGAGAGGGTGCAGGCTGGGCTGAGGGACACCCCTCCCCCCCTTCACAAATTTCATGCACTGGGCCACTAGTACATGTATAAAGACAGAAAAGATACATATAAAAATGCTGAGAGATACATATAAAAATGACGGGGGTGATGTGGGTCTGGGTATGATTTTACCAAGACTGGTCAAAGAGATAATAGCTTTATCTGCACACTTTCAGTTTAATTTACTAGGAGATTGATACATTAGTGGATTGGTAGTTTAATTAAAAATTAATTTAAGGAGATGTGAAAGAAAAGAGCCACATGCTAACCTGACAGGCTCAGGGAAGGCTTACATGGCAGTCTTGCAAACTCAGAGACCTAAAATAACCACAAAAGATGTTTTGAAAATTAAATATCTAACTACAAACAGGTTATAGTGGGTAGTTATGTCCCAGATATTTCACCTGACAAAAATCAACTCAGATCTTCTTTACTGAGCCCATCAGCCTTCATGCCTCTAAAATAACATATCTGTGAGTTGTCTGGGTAACTTGTAACTAACTTCCTTTTTACCCCGAATCCCTCAGGGCACAACAAATGGCCTTGAGACATTCCCTCATTGTTATTATTATCAAGTTAATTACGTTAAAGTATCCTGTTTCCATCTCTATAAAAGAAGCTCATGTCCATCATTTAACCTTTTACCCTATTCCAGAGGTTTCCCCGCTTCGATCTGTCCCACCTCCCTAATCTATCACCAATGAATTTCATGTACTCACCTACCTCCCTTTCCTTTGATTGTATATAAAAATGTAACCCGCCCTTCTCTGGAGCTTTATCTCAGTCCGTTGAGGTTCTGCTTCCCGGCATATGTCGACAGTTTTGCTCAAATAAACTCACAAAAATTCTTTACAGTTTTCATGGTTTTTTTCATTAACAGAGATATAGGAAAGTGTGTCTTTCCTCAGGAGAGGCAGCCAGTTTTTGGTGGCTTGTGCACTGCAGATGAGGACTGTTTCCAGTGCCTCCACAATGACTTGAAGAGCTGTCCACTTGCCTCCCTTCTCTTGGTGAAACATTTCTGCTGTTGTATCTCTGGTTTGCGGCCAAATTCGTCATCATAGTCCATGCCTCAGTCCAGACCATGTGGAAACGCGGGCTGAGGAAGGAAAGAGGTTGAATGAATAGAGTGAAAATGTGCTCCTGGGGATGAGAACATGGTTGCAGGGGAAGCCCTGAGGTTTCAAGAGCTTTTGTGATTCTTTCTCCATCGCAGCGCAACAACTGAAGACAAATGATAAGCAGTGCACTTGCTAGAATCCTGGAACGCCAGCCAAGTAGAGGCAGCTACTTTAACTGAGGTCCAAAGAAAGTAGTTCCTTACTCAGTTAAGTGGGGAAGATCCTGAAGTCTACTAGGAAAGTCCTGGTTTGTGGTTTCCTATAAGAACAGCATCATCATAGCAGCTAACATTCATTGAGCTCCTACTATGGGTCAAGCATGGATGCTCTACTCAACCCACACACCCAACATTATGAGGCTGATAACCCCGACTCCTTAGAATAGTTCACTGAAAAGCTTACAAGAGAGATAATTTGCTCAAGGTCACCTAGCCAGAAGGGAGGAAATGAGGCTGTCCTCTGAGGCTCTTGTGGCCTTCCTTCACCAGCTTCTTGGGTAGACATGGCACTTGGTCTCTTGTTTTAGAGCCCAGCCTCCACACCATGAAGAAGTCCATGGACAGGGCACATGTAGGTGATCTGGTCCGCAGTCCCGCTTAGCCCTCAGCAGCTGGCCAGTGTCTACCACAAGACAGGTGAGTGATGAGGTCTTAGGAATGATGCCGGGTCCAGCTATCATCTGATGGCAACTAGAGACCCTGACCAAAGCCCAGATGACCCCCAGAAACAAGATAATAATAAAATAACTGATGTTGAAAGCCACTACATTTTAATTTATTGGTTACACAACATTGGCTAAACATCCTATATAATAAAAGCCTAATATGCAAATCAACTGAAGGGTAAAACACTGGTTGCTATGACATGCACTGACCATGAGGGTGCAGATGCTCAAGACAGGAGCTGCCCCTAGCCCACAGGCCCCAGGCCAGCCAAGGCAGGTAACAGTCGGGGGGGTGGGGTGGAAGGGACCTTGATGGCCCTGCCATTCACCCCACAAATCAACCCTGATCTCTGGCCAGGCCTAGGGACCTTACCCGTGTATGAATTTCATGCATCAGGCCTCTAGTATCTATATATTTACTAGGGCTAGAAGCAGGCATGGTTAATGCCTGGCAAAGGATATCCAATAGGGAGTATTCAGAAGGAAATTAGTAAAAGAAAATCTCATCATCATTATCAATCTTCTGGCCACGTCCAGAGGTAAAACGGAAGCTGGTTTTGCCAGGTATCTATAAGTATTTGAAGAACAAAACCAGTTCTGGACAAGTTGAGGGAGCTGTCATTCACTGAGAGAGTCCAGCGTGTGAGGCTATATTAAGCACTTTATAAGTGTGTGATTTCTTCATCTTTGCAACAACACTGTAAAGAAGATAGCTCTGTTCCTTGAGGTACATAAATCAGACAAGTGTTAACAAGTTGCCTTAAAGTTACATAGCCAGTAAGAGGATGTATTAGTCAGGAAGAGCCATGGTGTTGTAACAAAGAGACCCCAAGATAAACTGGCTTAAATGGGGCACAGGTGGACTTTTCTTTCACTAACCAGTTCTTAGGGAGGCAGTGCAGGCTGGCAGAGCCTCTCTATAATACATGGCTTGCATCTGTTAGTTCCATTACTGAGCTCTTACCATTTCACAGACAATTGAAAGTGGAAAGAGCTGTGGGGGTGGCTACACATTTCTTTTAGGGGTGCAATTTAGATTTGCACATGGCATTCTTATTCAAATCCCATTGGCCATAATTAGTTCCCCAGGACTCCAAAATAGGTCAAAGGTCAATGAAGTAACCAGTTCAACTCACAACTTTGCCTAGTGTTAACTTTTTCTGCATAATAAACTATCCCCAAACCTAGTAGCTTAAAATGGTAAACATTTGTTATTTCTTATAGTTTTGGTCAGGTGGGTGGCTCTTCTATTCAGGCTGGCTTGGCTGAATCCGGAGGTCATCAGGTGGTTGGACTTGGGTTGGATGATTTATGATAGCCTTACAGGACTGGTGATTGGAAGACTGGTTGACCAAGGGACTCCAGCTGAGGGAGGAGAGGCCACCACTTGGGCTTTTTAACATGGTGGTTTCATGACTCCAGGGTAGGCAAGGCCCAATGCCCAAGTTCTGCTTGTATTCCCGCGGCTGAACCAAGTCACATTGGCCAAGCTCAGAGTCACAAGTGACGGTCTCCAAGCGGGGTGAATATATAATGCATGATAACATTGCAGGCCATTGCTGCAAACATTGGCCACATCTGAGCATTTACTCCTGGGTATTGGAATGATTACAGGCATGGTCAGTAAATTTGTGTTTTGGAGATTCAAGTCTTGTGTATCTGCCAACCTCTTTCCACTTGGAATCCTTGATTGATAAATAACATGAGGTGAGATGTAGGCATTGAAGGGAGACTCCTAATGAGCACATTCTGCTCAACAACATTTGACAAGTTGACTTACTTCTTATGAGCAAATGATTCAGTAATTCTTACATTATGGACCTGTACTCTACTGATGTTATAGAAAAATAGGCAATAAAAATGATTTGTGGGGCACCTGTGATGGCAAGCTTTAGTGCACACCCACCCCCATACTCAGCCATCTCTCTCTGAGTGGCACCGAGGAAGGTGGCAGGTTGCATGGCAGTGAGCAGCAGCGTGGCACCTGAAGTTGGGAGCCTGAGGCCACTCTGAGGCCAGCATTTTAGGTCGTATGCCAGGCCCTGCCCCAATGACTGCAGACTGAGTAAGGGAGCTAAGGCCGCTTGGACTCCACACCAAGGTGAGGATTTAAGAGTCACTGGGGGATTGTGTTCTTTTATCTAGAAATCCCCCCAAATGATTCTCTCCTCACAGAAGATTCCCATGTGCTGCCATGGGAAGGCATCTCCTTCTCAGTTAGGAGGCTGTGATTAGTTACTCATTCAGCATACCTGCCAGGTTGACAGCTCAGCAGACAGCAAGAAACAGAAGTGGCAGATGCAGACACGGGAAGGATCCTCGAACCCCAACCCCCCAGACTGGTGGAGACCCTTTGGAGCTGTAGTTGCCAGCTTTCCGGACGTCACCTACCACCAGTGGTCTGTTTTGGACCTCACCTACCACCAGTGGTCCATGGACCACCTGTTGTTGACTGCTGCTCTGAAGCACCCAACAAAGTGCAGTGTGGCCACGCTAACTTAGCACGGGCCTTGCCTTCCATCTATTCAACCCAAACTGTGGCGTTCCTGGGTCACCGCCAATAACCTGGCAGCCTCGAGAGCCAGGTGCCTTCTCTCTGGGCCCCTCAGGTAGAGGATTTCATGAGCAGGCCCTCTCTGATGAAGAGGAAAGAAAAGGGGAGTGTAACGCGAGTGCCAGTAGAGGGAGGGAACAAAAAGGCAGAACTCTGCTCTCCTGCTGCCCAGAGCAGCGGGTAATGGCTGGCATCACTCGTGCCAGGGCTGTATTCTCTGGATAGACCAGCCAGGCTTGTGGCCGTGGCCAGTGCACAGTGGTGCCTGTGGCCCTGAGCCCAGAGCACAGGGCAGGCCTGGCCGGCCTCGGCCCCTCCCTCGGGGAGACTCAGACATACCAGGTACCTCCCTTTGACACTCTCTCAAACCTACGCACCCCAGGAAGCACGTTTTCCTCAGAACCCCCTCCTCTAACTCCTGCACAGCAACACCTACCAGCCCTGGGCTTCTTTCTACCCAGAGCAGCTGTCAGTCTAGAAGGAAAAAGTGTCCTTGTGCTGAGATCACAGCTGGGCCCCTTCCTAAGTGCTGAAACTCGAGGCATCATCCTGCCTCACTGAGGGTTCATGTCCTCTGCCAACTGGGGATAACACATAGCAGCTCATCAAGGTCAGCACTAGGTGACATCCTGTATAATAAAAGCCTAATATGCAAATTGACTGGAAGTTGGACTACTCACTATGATGTGTATTGACCACCAGGGGGAGGCTCAGAATATGGCAGGTGTTGGCAACATAGTGCTGGCAATGGGTGGAGAAGCTGCCAACCCCAATGGGCCCTGACGAGAGTGGGACCACGGTGTGATAGTGGAGCAGGTGAGTGGGCGGCACCAGGCCAAGATGGGTGTGAGCAGGGCCCAATCACCCCACCAATTGACCCGCAGATGGCCGCATCAGGGGACAGGACCACCATCCAGCTCATGATCACTGAGGGAGCAGGTGGGGGCCCGATGACTCAGGTGGAAGGGGGCACGCGGGGGCCCAGAGACCCAAGAGCTGCCCAGAGCCCAGAGGTCAGCTGGGACCTGCCCTTCCATGCCAGACACTGATGCTTTGATCACTGACCAGGCCGAGGGACCACACTTGTGCATGAATCTCATGCACCAGGTCTCTGGTAAGGTATAAAAACCACCTGAACAGAGCTCGGCCGTGATTTGTGTTAACTGAAGTCATTATGACTAATCAAAATAGACTTTTATTCTCCTACTAGAGGCCAGTGCATGAACATTGTGCATCGGGAGGGGGGTCCCTCAGCCCAGCCTGCACCCCCTCCAATCCAGGACCCTGAGGGGGTTGTCCCACTGCTGGTTTATGCGGAATCAGGCTTAAACCGGCAGTTGGACATCCCACTCTCAATCTGAGAATGCTGGCTCCTAACCGCTCGCCTGACTGCCTGATTGCCCCTAACCACCTCTGTCTGCTGGACTGATGTCCATAATTGTTCTCCTGCTGGCCTGATCGCCCCCTACCTGCTCTCTCCTGCAGGCCTGATCACCCTTAACCACCTCTGCCTCGTGGCCTCCCACTCCCCACCACCATGGCTTTGTGCAGAAGGAAGTCCTGAAGATGTTCGATCTAATTAGCATATTACTCTTTTATTAGTATAGATAATATTTGCATTAAAAGAAACTAAGAGGTCACCTGCGATCTTATTAGAAGAATGAGCCCTCTGGAGGCCCTCGGTGCACACTCCAAGGCTGTGGGGTTTCTTACTGCAGATTTTGGAGGCCTGTGAGAGCCAGAGAGAGCCACGGGGCCGGCGGGAAGGCTGCAGGCTTCGGATGTGGATCAGGTCTGAGGAGGTTCCTGCTCTTCTGGACACAAGACAGGTCCCACTGAAGGGATTCCTGATTAAACCAGTGTCAGCTTTAAGAATCCAGATGGTAAAACAAAAGCAAAAGTGATTTCCCAAAAGTTTCCACTCATGTAAAACATTTCCTTGCACAGCCTTTCTCACACCCAGAGGAGCTTCGTTCTGAATGGAGAGAGTTGCAAAAACAGTTTCAAAGAATTTTCCTAAGCGTCTGTCTCTAAAACCAGCCTTTTATTTCCTTCTTACTCAGCGACAAAAGGTGTTAACCGCTAAAAGCAAAGGGGAGAGAAGCACACACTCTAAGAGCAGGGTGCCTGTAAAGGAAGCTCCATCTCTAGCTGCCTGCCCACCTCTCCTCCTGCAGGGCCTGTGGCCAGAGCCAGCCGTGGGCTCAGTGCAGGTCCCAGGGCTCCTGGCAGGGAGCCAGCCTCTCAGGGTTCCTGGGTTTCCTTCCCGCAGATTCCCTTTCTGTTCTGGGGAAACCAGAAAGAGGAATTGGCAGCAGGTGCCCAGTTCCATGGGGGCCTGAGTTATACCTCCTGGGAGATGTCACAGCCTTAGGAAGGCCCCTTTGAGGGGGGCCTAGCCAGGATTTTCTGAGGAAGGAGCCAAAACCTAGCCAATTCACTGTAGGTGACAGGGGAAGGCCTTGGCTCTGGCAGCGGGAAGGCTCAGGGTCCTTCCCAGTGTCCGGCACGCAGCAGGTGGCTCAGGACTGAGTTGGTGTCCTGTCCAGCCCTCTGTGCCCTCGCTGGAGGCCTCAGTCTTTATGTGCTTGAGTTCCGGCCCCTCATGTGCCCACACCACCCACACTACGGGAGGACAGTCCACTGCTCCTGGCAGACACACTTGTCACCCTTTCTCACAGCTTTGGCAGTGTCTCACGGAAGGACTCTGATTGGTCCTTCCCACTGTCTGTCGCTTCTCTTTAGACCAATCCCATTGCTGATTGTATGAGGTACTAGGATGTCAAGGCCTGACTTCTGACTCTCCAGTGACTTCCAGAAGAAGGGCATTGCCAACCCTGCAGGGAGGAAAGATGGGAAGGCTCTGACTTCCACCCTGGGCCAGGGGAGCTGCTCAGAGTGTGAAAGCCACTCCTGGGCCCTGAGAGCCACTCCTGGGCCATGGGGGCCATGCTGGTCCCTAAGAGCCACTCCTGGGCCCTGAGAGCCACTCCTGGGCCATGGGGGCCATGCTGGTCCCTAAGAGCCACTCCTGGGCCCTGAGAGCCATGCCTGGGCCATGGGAGCCACTGCTGGGCCGTGGGAACCACCCAGAGCTGGGAGCTGCTGGCAGGGAGGGCAGTGGTGCTGAGCATGGCCTACACTGGGCCCAGGCATGACAGCCACACGGGCTTCAATGCGGGGCAGCCGGAGGCTTATGACTCAGTCCTGTGCGTCAGTATAGAAATACTCTATTTTAATTATCCAACAATGGGGGATGACTAAGTACATTAAAACATGATGGAGAAGTTTTGATGGCAGTAAGGTGGTTACATAACGACATGAGAAGTGAGAGCCAAGACACAAAACCCTGTGGTGTGTGGGCTACTCCCGAGAACCGTGTGAATAGCATGCCTGTCTCCATGCTGCCTTGGCAGGATCGGGCCCTCGGCCTCTGCAGTGACCATGTCTCCCTTTGGCCATCGGAAACCAAATCTGTCGTAATGATATCAGCAGCAAAACGGAACTGTAGAGACTTAAGAATCACTAGAGGCCATAAAACCCCAGACTCCTCGGAGACCAAGTCCTAAGAAGTGAGTGGGGGCCAGAGGAGAAAAGAGAAGCAAAGAAGAAAGGATCCCGAGAAACCACAATTCTTCCCTTCCCTTTGGAAGTGGTGTTTTCTGAGCAGCTGTGTGTGCACACATGCCCCCCTTTAACTGTCCCAACACACCCTTCGCTCCTCTTTTAGACGAGGAAACGGAGGTGGGTGAGGTTAACTGACTCGCCCAGACCGCACGGCCAGCAGTGCCAAGTGCGAGGCGTGGAGCCTGGGTCCTCAGCCTCACTGCAGCCCTGCAGGTGTGATTGCTTAGCCCCCTGATGACTAAGGGGAGGGAGGAAAATGACAATGTCCCGCCAGCAAACGCGAAAGGACCTGAGGGCCTCCGAAACGCTGCTGAGTGTGAACCAGCTGCACTGGATATGGAACTCAGAGTTCATATTTCCAGAGATGGTCTGAGCCAAGACAGAGGATCAACACAGTCAGGCAGCACTTGCTGAAGGTCAGAGACCTGTGACAGCATCCCAGCCAGGCCAGGGCTCTGGCAGATGAGGCTGCGGAAGGCCAGAGGAGGTAAGGAACATGGCCAAGGTCACACAGCAAGCATGCTGCTGCAGAAGACAGCCAGCTGCTGGCCGTGCAGGCTCTCCGGGAGCACCGCGTCCGTGGCCGACGGCTGTAAGAGGAGCAGCACCTCAGCTGGGAGAGGTGTCGTGTCCATCTCCGGGACACCACCCACAGCAGGATCAGAGATGGGTTTGAGATGGATTTGGTGTAGACGTGGTGAGACAGTGCTAGAAAATCCCTATGTGTGCAAAAGCCATACATCACCTAGAGGCATTTTTTAAAATATATTTTATTGATTTTGTACAGAGAGGAAGAGAGAGAGATAGTTAGAAACATCGATGAGAGCGAGTCATTGATCAGCTACCTCTTGCACACCCCCTAATGGGGATATGCCCGCAACCAAGGTACATGCCCTTGACTGGAATCAAACCTGGGACTCTTCAGTCCCCAAGCTGACGCTCTATCCATTGAGCCAAACTGGATCCAGCCACCTAGAGGCATTTTTATGGAAAAGTTAGAGCTGAGTCTTTACGTATTGTTTATACCATATATATATTTTTAAAAATGTATTTTATGGAGGATCCAAGATGGCTGCTCGGGTAGACACCTAACCGCAGCAGCACACAACAATTTCAATGAAATACAACTAAAATGTAGAGTGGACATTGCCCAGAGCTACAGGCAGTCGACTGACTGAAAATTCTACAACAAGAAGGAAAGAGAAAACCAGAAGGAAAATCAGAGGAGCTGAAAAAAAGCCTAAGGTACGGAGACATGCTGCGCGCCCGCATGTGCGCGCTTGTGCGCGCTCAGAGAGGTCACAGCCAGAGAGGAGGAGAAGGCTGGGGGCCTGCCTGGCGTTCCCTAGCAGAAAGGAAATAAAACCCCTGGCCTGGGCTGAACACCCGAACGAGCAGCGCTGAGCCCCAGTTATGGGCCAGGCCCTGGGGACCCAGGCTCGGGCAGGGGGAAACGGGGCTGTGAGGCGGAATCCCAGGTGAGCGGCGAAAAGCGGAGCCCCTGGAGTCGCGCACATTGTGCGCAGAGGACTGAATGTTGACTCTGATGCTGGATTGCCCTGGCGGGAAGAAACAAAGCCTCCGGCAGCGCTGAGCCCCAGTTCTAGGCCAATCCCTGGGGACCCAGGCTTAAGCAGAGGGAAACGGGGCTGTGAGGTGGAGTCCTGGGGGAGTGGCGAAAGGGGAGTCCCCGGAGTCGGCAAAAGGCCGAGCCCCCGGAGTCGCGCACATTGCTTGCAAGGGAAGGAATGTTGACTCTGATGCGGGATTGCCCTGGAGGGAAGGAAACAGGAGCCCCAGCCTTGTTGGGCCCCAGTTTCGACTGCTCTGAACCCCACTCCTAGGCCAGACCCAGGCTCAAGCAGCGGGAGACGGGGCTGTGAGGTGGAGTCCTGGGGGAGCGGTGAAAAGCAGAGCCCCCAGAGTCGCACACATTGCGCGCAGAGGACAGTCTGTTGACTCTGATGCTAGACTCCCCTAGCGGGAAGGAGAAAAAAAAGCTCCAGACTAGAGGAATGCGACGAGGAGCAGGAGCCCCTGCCAGACACCAGCCAGCTGGGCACCAGCAAGGAGCTGGGCGACGAGGCCCCCGGGGGAGGGGTGCCCCTGAGCCTTCGACCGCTGAGCGCGGGCAATGGAGCCGAGGCCGGGGGCTGCTTCCTGGGCGGCGCCGACCCCGGCAACAGGCTGAAGCAATGTAGGAGCCCGTGGAGAACAAAGGGGTGCCACAGGCCAACCTGCTGAACTTCCAGGACAAGGAGGAAGAAACCAAAGAAGCTCTCAATGTGAAGAAATCAAGTGAGAGCAAAAGATGCTAGAATTACTTGGGAAAGAATACAAAGAAGATCTTGAAAAATCAAAGACTAAGTCAGAACTCAACTCACCAGCCAACATTGCAACATAAATGTGTTTTTTTGTTTGTTTGTTTGTTTTTTTAAAAAAAGGACAGAATGTTGGAACAGCGGCGGCCAGGCCTAGAGTGGCCAGGCACAAGGCAGTGGCAGCCGGGCCCGGAGCAGCAACGGCCAGGCCCCAGAGCAGCAGCAGCCAGAACCAGAGCATCAACAGCCAGCACTGGAGCAGCCAGACCTGGGGCAGTGGCAGCCAGGCCTGAGGCGGAGGCGGCCAAGCCCAGGGTGGCCAGTCCAGGAACACCCAGGCCAGAGTGGCCGGGCCCGGAGAAGCCGGGTCGGGAGCAGCCAGGCCCAGAACAGCAGTAGCCAAGCCCGGAGCATCCAGGCCGGGAGCGGCCAGGCTCAGAGCGGCCGGGCCCGGGGCAGCCGGGCCCAGAGCAGCCGGGTCGGGTACAGCCAGGCCTGGAGCAGCAGCTGCCAGGCTGGGAGCGGCCAGGCCTGGAGCAGCAGGGTCGGGTGCGGCCAGGCCCAGAGCAGCAGCAGCCAAGTCCAGAGCAACTAGGTCAGGAGCGGCAGTGGCCAGACCCGGAGCAGCTGATTGTGGTATGAACCAGAGCAACAGAGGCCAGGCCCGGAGCAGCCAGGCCCGAAACAGCTCACTCCTCGCCTGCCCCAAGGCTGCCTCTCAGACATGGCTGGAAACTTTTGCGGGAACTTGAGGGTCTGCTGAATCAAGTGATGAAGGCTTACATCTGGATGTGTTGAGTTAGTATAGCGCTGGGGTGTTGATCTGTGAGTGCCTTGGGTGGGGCCTGGATGAGGTTGGTTGACCTATTTGGAAATGTCTTTTGTGTGAAGTGTATCATTGGGCATGTGGAGGTATTATTGATATGAGAAAATGCTAAGTAACTGATTTACTATCTGAAAAGGGATTTACTATCGGGGAAAGGGAGGGAGGAAGAGACTGAACATAAACTGTGCACCTATGGATGAGGACAATGGGGGATGGGGAGGGGGTGGAGGGTGGGGTGGGAACCTGGTGGAGGGGGGAAGAAATGAGGAACCTTTGTAATAATATGAACAATAAAGATTGATTAAAAAAATAATAATAAAAATGTATTTTATTTCTGTTGCATTGGGCCTCCTGTTGCCAAGGAGACAGTTATCGGCAGAACTAAGCTGTTGGTGGATAATTGTCTGCCCTCAGCGAGGCCTAGAGAAGGAACTTGTCAGAGTCTCTATAGGGTCTGGGCAGAGTCGGCCCCTGTCCACCACCGAGAGAGGAATGAGGGGCTTGTGAGGTACCCATTATAAGGGGTGGGGGGTGGGGGGGCAGATAGAGTCTTTCCTCCCACCGCCCACCGTCCAGCCAGCAGGAATCATGCCATTGCCAGCCCGTGTCTTCCGCCCAGACCCACGCAGAGAGCCTGTGGCACCCCACCACCATGGCATTTTCTTGTTTGAGTTTTCTCTGGAAGCCGGAGGTCTCTGCCCAGATGATGGCAGACCAGAGGGGCCAAAATGTAATGGAGCAGCCCTCCCCCAAAGAGCCACGGGGAGATTGCTCTGAGGGCGCTCCCCGCTGCCGCCCAAGGCCCGGCTCAGTGCTCTGCCCGGAGGGGTGGACTAACCCCTCTGGCGGGGCTTCTTTTCGGTCCCCGCCTTACACCTGCTCAGTTAGTGCTTCCGGGGTCATCTCCCAAGTAACATCCTGGTCCAAGTCTGCTCGGGGCAACCGAACGGACGGTCACACAGCGAGGCGAGGCCTGCGATGGTCACACAGCGAGGCGGGCGAGAGCTCTGTTCGGCCCTCACCTGCAGCACGGGGCGCCCTCGCTCTCCGCTCTGCTGCCAAGGGCCCTGGACCGATCAGCCTGGACCCAGAGCTGCACGACACGCAAGGATGTGAGGGCCTGGTGAGAGTGCCAGCCGCAGCCGCGCCCCTGAAACGGACCAGAGTCTGTTGCCAGAGGAGGGGCGACCGCGCAGAGACACCCGGTCAGGCGGACTGGTTTCAGCCGGAAAGACACGGAGAGCATTGTGGCCTGATTGCCCCTCCGAAGCGGCAGCTCCGCTCCAGCCCCGGCCGCCTGGCTGCTCCAGCTACACGAACAAAGGAGAGTTGGATGGGGAGGGGAAAGCCTTCTAACCTTCTAGAATCTTCTGGCTGGCCTTTTCCGGTTCGGCTTCCTCAGGTTTAAAGACTTGCAAATCCCAGCTGAGTCGGATCAGAGTCGGAAAACCATTTGGTGCATTAAAACCCGCACCTTTCAGAGGCCCCACCAGCACCCTGCCCGGCTCCGCTGTGAGCACTGCTGCCTGGCTCTGCGAAGGGGCCGCGCGGTTCCGGGGCGGACCGGGCCTCGGCACCTGCAGTGTTAACAGAAGCGATGTCTCTGCTCCTCAAACACCATCCACTTCCCTGTAGACTCACCCAGCTTACTCTAGGGAGTTCCCAGTGTTAGAACTCAAACTGCTTCCTCCACTTCCTTCCAAAATCTGCTGAGGGAGTAAGAGCATTGAAGCTTTCTCTATCGCAACAGGAGGGTGTGTGTGGTAGCCCCTGAGGAACAGGTGGCTTTACCACGGCTCGCAGAGAGCACCAGGCCGGCTGTACGTCCTCACCTTCCCGGCCATTCACATGGGGGCTCTGCCTCTGCTCATCCCCCTCAGGTCCCGTGTCCCCGTTGTCCTGCCCAGGGCCCATGAGAATCACACGGCAGCTGTCCTGGCTCTCACCGCCTTTCTCCTGCTGCAGGGAGGGAGGGAGACGCGATATTGTCAGCTTGCCAACCGACTTGCACAGAATGACCACGGTTAGGCAGACAGAGTGAGACTGTATCTCAGGCTCTTACAGCTCTGGGCGTGGGCAGAATGGTAAGAGCTGGCAGCTCAGACAGACAGGCCCAAATCCGAGCTCTCCTCCCCAACCTAGGGCCTGGGCAGGCCTCACACCTCTGAGTCTGGCTCCTCTCAGGGCTACTGTGGGCTGGAGGGTGACCATATTCGGAGTGCTCAGCTTGTTCTTGGGTACAGACCGGTTTTTGCCAACTGGTTTCAGCGCATTTCTTCTTTTTCGAGTAAACACAGCCCCACCCCAGCAGGACAGCGGGCGGTGTGGACACCAGCTCTGCTTGTCCTCTGGGCCCTCCTCCCAAGGCCACCGCCTTCTTCTCTGCAGCCACAGGGGTGAGCCTCGGGTCCCCGGCCGCCCTGGTCTGGCCACGGTGCCGGGTGAGGAGGCACAGGCAAAGCAGCCCATAGCTGAGTGCTTCCCGGGACCTTTGCTCGGTCAGATAGAAGCGGCTCTTGTGCTGTCTTTGGGGTGAGGACTTCCGCAGGTGGCCCTTCCCTGCAGTGCTGGTCAGGCTTGCTCAGAGGAGCAGGGCCCGGGGAAGATGTGTTCTTAGGGGTGCACTACAGGGGTGCGGCCTTTTGTGACGGGGAGAGCGGCTGCAGGTGGACGGAGGCTGCTCTCTGCATCTGCGCAGGAGCCGGAGTCTGAGGGCAGGTGTGGGAAGGAAAGGGCGTGAGTGGGGGGAACTGAGACCTGCAGGATGGATGGGAATTCATGGGGGACTGGGAGCCACAGGGTCTCCCCACCTTGAGGCCACCCACCGTGATGATGGGGGAGCTGGAGTCATCCAGGTGGTGGAGTAACATGTGGCCGACGAGTCAGAGCAGAACAGGCAACAAAAGGGCCCAGAAGCGGCTGCACTGGGCCGGCCTGCCAGAACGGAGGCACCGTACCAGGGGCGGGAGGCAGTGGCCCAGGAGCTAACCTGGCAGCTTCCAGACCTAAAGCCAAGCCAAAGCCACAGAGACTAACTCCATGGCTGGTTGGGAAAGTTCTTCCTGCATCCCATAATATGTGTTGCCCAATCCCAGAATGCTCTGCTTCACTGGTGGAGACTGGACATGTGCGGCACAGAAAGGAGAAGCCTGCTGACTCTTCCCCAAGGGGTTAAGTCCAGTTATTTCCAGTCCTTGGCCATAAAGCCTGGAGCTACACACAGCGCAGAACTGGCCTCCAGCCCTACCCCCTCAAAGCCTGGAAGAACCGCCTTTGCCTCTGTCAGCAGCCCTGGTCCAGGTTCCTTTACGTGAGGAGACAAGAACCCCAATTCCTCACAGGGTGCACAAGCCTCAGTGTCATCTCCCTCGCCCCCATTCACTACCTTCCAGCTTCGGGCTTCTCTCTGCCCCCTCCCTCATCCCTCCCCTTCTACCCCGCTCCCCACTTGTTTGTGTCCCTTCCAGCTTGCCCTCACCATGCACGGATCGACACCTAAACACATAGTATATTGCCCGCTCCTGAGTTTACTGGCCGCCTCCCCTCCCCCCTCCCCCACCCCCCTAATCCCCAACCCACCGGTCCCTGGGCTGCTGGAAAGCCAGCAGTGCTTCCTGGCGCCGCAGGGGTGAGAATGGGCCAGCCCACATGGCTCTTTGCCCTTTGCCCTTCGCCCTTTCCGGGTTTCCCGCCCCATCCTGGCAGCAGTGGACTTCCTTAAACTCTCCGTAGGCACCCAGGGAATGGCCAGCTCTTCGCTCCCGGGTGCTCTTTCATGACAAGAGGCAACTGTACTGAGGACAGCGCTCCTCTTACAAATGTGAACGAAAGCAGGCAGTGGCCCAGCCAGGTTGACATGAAATTAACCATGACAACCACTGTTACAGGGTGAATTATGACTGCCCAGAAAGATATGCTAGAGCCTGAATCCCTAGTACCTTAGAATTGATTTCATTCGGCTATCGGGACATTGTAATTAGATGTAACTACTTGAGATGAGCTACTGTAGGATCTTAATCCAACATGACTGGTGTCTAACCTGAGAGGAGAGAGACACTGGGAAACGACCAGTGAGCACAGAGCAGGGAGGGTGTGAGAAGACAGTCGGGGCAGAAGTCCTGCCACCGCCCTGCAGGGTGTCTGAGGCTGCCCTAATTTGAGGAGACATATGTATCCTTAAGTTCAGCATCCTATATAATAAAAGTCTAATATAAAATAGATCAATGGGTCGCTATGACATGCACTGATCACCAGGGAGCAGATGCTCAATGGCCCACAGGCCCCAGGCCATTCAGGCAGGTGCCAGCTGCCCCCCCACCCACCCACCCACCCCTGCTCCCACCCTCTCCTTCAATTGCCTCACTGGTTACCCTGCAAAGGGAGGCTATGGGGAGCAGCAGCAGGTTGGGGGTGGGCGGGGCCGACCAGCAAGTGGGCAGGGCCAGGCCAACCAAGGTGGGTGCCTGTGGGGGTCCCCAGCTGGTCACCCCATAGATTGGCCCCTATTGCTGGCCAGGCCTAAAGACCCTACCCATGCAGGAATTTCATGCACTGGGCCTCTAGTTATTTATAATAGCCAAGCTATGAATATGAAAGCAACCCAAGTGCCATCCATGAATGAATGGGTAAAGAAGTTCATAATACACACACACACACACACACACACACACAACTAGAAGCCCAGTGCACGGACTTCATGCACGGGTAAGGTCCCTAGGCCTGTCAGGCAATCAGGGCCGATCAGGGGCTTCCTTCCCCAGCTGCTGGCTGCCAACAGGGGCCTTCCTTCATTCCGCACTGCTCCCTGGTGGTCAGCACATGTCATAGCAAGTGGTCTAACTCCTGGTTGGTTGAACTTCGAGGGGACAATTTGCATATTAGCCTTTTATTATATAGGATATTCAGCCATAAAAAAATTAAATCTTGCTTTTTCTGATAACATGAGAGGACACAAGGGTATTATGGTTAATGAAATAAGTCAGACAGAGAAAGACAAATACAATCTGACCTCTCTTACATGTGGAAAGTAGCATGTAAAATTAAAAAACTCATAGATTGGTGGTTGCAGAGGTGGGAGGTGGGAGAAGTGGGTGAAATTTTTTTAGTCAAAATAAAATGAATTTTTAGAGAATGTGTTTAAAATGAAACATAAAACAAATTATTCTTTAAAAGAATAAAAGAAAAATCTCAATACACATCTGAGCCATTTGTTCTTCTCATGCAGCCAGTGCGAGTTTGCTGGCTGGTTTCTGAGTCACGTGTTGACATTAACTGTTACTAAGTAACGAGCTCGACTGCCCTTAGTCCTCACCCCTCCCTGGCAGACTCCACCCAATGTGTTCCTCCAGAACCTGTGCTCTTCCTGGCCCAGTCAGTCACTCATCAGTGTTTATTGAGCTCCTTTTGTGCGCCAGGACCGGGACAGGCATTTGGAGGCAGAGATGGGAATGACCTGCTCTGATCCTCGAGGTGTTCAGAGCTTCGTTGTCAACTCTGCTCCAGTGTGACTGAGCAGTGAAGCTCAGTGGTTAAAGTCTGAGTTTGGGAGTCAATTGCCTGGGTTCAAATCTTGGCTTTATTTCTGACTGGGCAACCTGAAGGTTTCCCAGATGCCATCTGTGAGCTATAGGCCATGATGGCGATGGCGGGAAACCGCCAGTATGTCCTGTGTCCTCACCAGGCGCCAGGCCTGGGCACTGCCGTGGGGAGGGGCTCCTTCCGTCCGACCAAATCCCAGGAAGCAGTGCTTTTTAGCCTCTGCCCATGGCATAGCAGGAGCCTGGGTGAAGCCCAGGAGGTGAAATTACTTACCGGCAAAAGCAAGAGGTGGTGATGAGCGGGTGCCGGAGACCCTCCGGCTACATGCGAGCAGCGCCGGGCCCAGTGGCCATGGCCCCTGGGGGGCAGCACACTCGGTGGCTCTGGGCTCCAGGAGGCGCCTGAGAGCCAGTGCAGACATGGAAGTCCAAAGCGACTGCAGCAGCAGGCCCGGGTGGCAGAGACACGCGCCTCCTGCTCCAGCAGCAGCTCGGTGCTCACAGCACAGAGCCCGCCCCAATACCCTCCCCCACCCCGCACCCCTTCCTTGGTCCTCAGAAGTGCTGCCAGCTCTGAGCTCTCCCTGCTGGTGCCCGCCTCCTGCTCCTGCGCCATCACAGGATCTCCTGGGCTCTCACTGACAGACATTTCTTGGGGAAAATATAGTTGTCTAGACAACGGGGAAGGAAGGAGGGGCAGAGGGGGAGGAGAGGGAGCAGAGGCAGAGCTCACAGAAGGCCTGAGGGCCCGGCCTGGGCCTGCCCGCAGGAAGCGCGGAGCTGCCTCGGGCAGGAAGGCTCGCCTTTGAGGGGACCTTTCCTCTGCGGCCAAAGGAGGGCGGCAGCTGGCAGACACACTTGTCCTCAGGGGCAGGAGGGACCGGGGGCAGACCAGGGCAGACCTCCACACGCCAAGGCTGACCCTCCCCTCAGCCTCAGGCCACAGAAACAGTTCCTACGTGGCCACCTCTGTGCCCCAGCTCTTACGTGGCTGTTCCGTGGCCACCAAGCCCGGGGCCCTGGCTGGAGCTGGTCTCGAGATGGAGATTCTTGGTTCCGTCTGGTGACGCGGTAAGCACAGGGCCTAGAGGACAACGCTGCTAAGACATCCACACGTGACCATGGCCGCCTCCTCGGTCATGGCCAGGACTGGCTTGGATGGTGTTGGACTTGACCTCAGGGGTCATGCACAGCCACTCCATGTCCTCGCTGGTGAGTCTAGCAAGTACCATGGAGAGGTCCTTACCCTACCTCTATAGTCACTAATTTACCTGTCTCACCGAGCCTGTTTGCACTGGTGAGCCTGTGCCCTGGGACTTCTGGGAGATTAAGTAAGGTAGTGCATGCCACGTGGTTAGCACAGCAGCTGACACAAAGGGTGCACGCCGTGCACGTCAGCTCTGGTCCCTCGGTCACAGAGGAGGCCGGCCCGCTCCGGGCTCGGAGCAGGTCTCACACACCCATGTCAGGAGGTGAGCCTGGCCCAGACCTGACCAGAGCAAGGCAGCTCCATCTCCAAGTGCGAGCCAGAGGTGCTGTCCGCGGCCCGGGATGGAGACGGGGAAGCTGTTGCCGGGACTGGGAGCCAGTGCCTGGATGGAGAGGAGAGCCTGGGAGACTCACATGCTCTGAAAGCCAACAATGAAACCCAAAGTCAACGGGAACTGACAGCAGCTGGATGGCGGGGCCAGGCGCCAGGGTGCAGCCTCCTTCCAGGAGGGGCAGGCAGCACCTGTCCTCAGGACGGACGGTGCGCTGAGTGTGGGCGAAGGCCCCAGGCCCGAGGCTGATGCGGGAGGAAGTGCGCCCTCAGAGGCTCTGGGGGACCAGCACCTGCCCCTCCGCTCCTTCCCCGGGACGCACGTGGCTGCCCTGACCTCAGCGGCAGCTTTAACGCACAGACCACCGTCTGGCGCAGGGTCACCTCTGAATTCCGTGTTCCCCCAATTCCCGTGCTGAGGCCCTGACCCCCAGTGCCATGGTGTTAGAGGCGGGGCCCCTGGGGAGCCTTTGGCTCAGGAGAGGCAATGAGATGAGTGTCCTGAGAGCACACCTGTCCTGCCAGCCTCAGAGCAGGAGACACGGCTGCGACATTGGGCCCTGGAAGCCTGAACGGAGACACACAGAGCTGCTGCTTCTCCGCTGCGGTGTCCAGAGGTTCACCATCTGTGCACACAGCTCGAAAGCCAGACCCATAGGCACAGGGCAGCTCACAAAACGGGTTTCTGTCCAGAGTTCTCCCAGGTAGAGGAGGCCACAGATTGGCACGCACTCTTGCTCAGCGTGCCAGGGCGAGGCCAGGTGGAGGGTGAGGAGGGAGGGAGATGCAGCTGAGGTCATGCTAGTCCTGGCCCCTGGGCCTGCTCTGAGGACCAGGCGGACAGAGGCGTGGCCCGCAGCTGCCATTTAAATGCCATCAACCGCTTTAGGGATGTCTGCGGTCAGTGTAGGAAGGAAGCCTGTGATGGGCAGTGAAAGATGAAGGAGAAAAGGAGCTAGAGAAGAGGCACATAGTGAAGGAGAAAGACTGAGGGGGTGTGTGTGTGTGTGCAAGAGAGAGAGAGAGAGAGAGAGAGAGAGAGAGAGAAGAGAGAAGAGAGAAGAGAGAAGAGAGAAGAGAGAAGAGAGAAGAGAGAAGAGAGAAGAGAGAAGAGAGAGAGAGAGGAAGAGGAGAAAAGAGTGAATAGCAAGAAAACAAGGGAGCATCCTATCTCCTTCTCTACTGCCTGGCTGACCGTTTATTCCCATGGAGGTGCCTGGTGAATTAAAGCCACGTGCATGTGAAATGTATGGATTTCATGATTGAACTCTTTAGAGTAAGACACTCAAATTCTGCCTATGATGTGAAGAACTGAAACCAGTAAGTAACTGATAATGCTTCAACTAGCAAATACTTTACTTCATAAGCAACGGGTAAAGGGGACCTGGGTTCTTCCAGGCTTCACGTTCAGCCCACAATATCAGATAAATAAATGTTATTCATGGCCAACTCAGCCTCTTTTCCAAAGTGAATGGCATAAGAGTAGATTAAGACCTAACACTAATACAGTATACCTGGATTATTGGGGAATAAGTGGAAAGACAGGAGCAATATTAAGAAACCACAATGGCCCGGCATCAACCTATGAACCAGGAGGTCCATGGTTTCAGGCTCCATCCCCACTCCATCCCAGTCAGGCATATGCCCAGGTTTCAGGCTCCATCCCCACTCCATCCCAGTCAGGCATATGCCCAGGTTTCAGGCTCCATTCCCACTCCATCCCAGTGGGATATGTGTATGAGGCAGCTGGTCAATGATTCTCTTCATCGTTGATGTTTCTCTCTCTCTCTTCCCCTCCTCCTTGCTGAAATCAATTAAAATATATTTTTAAAAAAGAAGCCAGAAGTGGGGGGCCCTGGCTGGTGTGTTCAGTGGGTAGAGCATCAGCCCACATACACTGAAGAGTCATGGGTTCGATTCTGGTCAAGGGCACGTACCTTGGTTGCAGGCTCGATCCCTGGCCCCATGTGACATGCTCAGAAGGCAACCAATCAATGTGCCTGTCTCACATCAATATTCCTCTCTCTCTCTCTCTCCCTCCCTCCCTTACTCCCTTCCACTCTCTAAAAAGCAATGGAAAAGATATCCTCAGGTGAGGATATCCCCCCTCCACCCCCACCCACCCAAAAAAAAGACAGCAGGTGGAAGTGCGCCCTTTGTCCATGTTAAGTTCATGAGAGGAAAGCCTGCCCAGGGTTACCATGTGAGCCGCAGTGTCCACAGCTGACAGCTGGCGGCATAGGTCAGCCCTGACACACCCCGTCTTCTCCCAGCAGACCTGCTCGGCCTGGGCCCTGCTGAGCGTCACTCCGGCCAAGCTCCACTGCCTGGGCCCTCCAGGACCAGCAGAGAAAAGCTGAGCAGACCCCCGCCACGTAACACTTACCTCAAATTCCAAGGTTCATGCCAACCCTGGCCCTGAATTACCCTCACTGTTAAGTCAGCGGCCAAGCGATGCACATTCATTTTCCTGCCAGGGGTGCTGAGTGCCACAGCACGTGCCGCCGGCAGGGGACTGTTTCCAGCTGAAGGCCCTGCGAATCGCCAGGTGCAGGACCAGGCGTTCTGGGCTCCCCTCTACCTCAGAGCAGCACATTAGAAGAATTCATGAATTGATGATTGGATAAACAAAATGTAATGCTATAATGTACAATGGAATGTTATTTGGCAATAAAAAATGACCGAAATTCTGGTACTGTGGTCGGCAGTGAGATAGACGTGAGCAGAGCAAGGACGATGGCCAGGTGCAGAGGTCACAGGAGGACGGCCAGCACCCACCCCAGGTACCTGCAAAGGACGGTGGTAGGTGGGACTGTCCATCCTAGAGATAATGTGCTGGTCATATGGTTTGGAGCCTGGCCTTTTCCTCCCTGGAGAGAACATCTGGTTGAATTCCAGCTCCGGGCCCAGAAGAGCAGCAAAACCAGCCGTGCTGACGTCAGCCCCGCTGCCTTGGGTAACCACCTACCCTGGTGCCGGCCAGCCAATCAGGGGACCCGACTCTGAGAGGACACCAGGAAGGCTGCTGAGCATTCTATTGAGACCTTCCCCTGGACCTCCACCCTTAAACCCTTCGGACAGAGGACCCAGGGCCTCTCCCTCCCTGGAGCACAGGGAGCTTCCCTCACCCCCCCCCCACACCCCCCCCCCCCCCCACCGGCACATTGCCACCACCTTCCTCACTCCCAAGCTCCGGGCCCTTCCTTTGCCTCTGTCACTGGCTTCCTAGCCCTTTTCTTCCAGGAAGCACTTCTCCACCTTGTGATTCACCAGCGAACGTCCTCTGACAGATAAAGGGCCACATTGCTGTGTCGGCTGGATCAGAGTCTGGGGTTCCAGGGGGCGTTGCCGAAGTCTTGAATAGTGGTGGCCAGATGGCAGTGTGGCTGGATGGATGGGCATAGGAACCCACCGGCCACTCTCTGTGCACACCCTATGATGGGAGACAGTATGCACTGGAGCAAAAGTGTGTGCCCACAACACCACGCTGTTAGCCAGCTCACTCTGGTGATGAGACAAAAAGACACTGAGACCGTCATAGGGAGACCACGGCCTTCCGGCAAGATGCAAGCAACCGTGTCTCCGCCAGGCAGCGCTGCAGCGGAATCGGAGGGTGACCTGGCCGTGACACCAAACGAATCTCCCCTTCACAGGGACCCGGCTTCACAGGAAGCTATGAGAAGTCTGGACACTGGCCAGAGGGCAACAGCATACGTCCCCTTTAATAACGTTCCCTTCCTATGTTTTCAGGCTTGGACTTGCGCCGTTACTGGCTGGGGTTGGGTCAAGGGGTGCAACTGTAACTTATAGTCACACCCCTTACCCCAGGGGACAGAGGGCCATCCAGGGCCCTTCCCCAGAACAGGCCACGCCCGGGTCCACACTGCCTCTTCCCTCGCTGCCAAAGGGGCAGGTGTGGGCAGCAAAGTCCCAGATGGTTCACCTGTGGTTTGGGCAGCACGTGCAGTGTCTGAAGATATCCCGAGGGCAGCCAGAGCGAGCCAGTCTCACGTCCCAGCATCCTGTGCCACCCTGGCATTTGAATGAGAAAATTCATTTTTCCAGTTCTTGGCCGTTGTCATTTTCTGTCCCATGGAAATTAACACAAAAGAAATTTCTGCTCACATTCCTTTCAATTTGTGAATGTGAATACTGCAACTTAAAGTAAACATTGGGGGTCATTTGAGTTTGAACAGCAACCCTTCACAAATATCGGCTGAACAAGATTGTCCAATCATCAAGCAAATGGCAGGAAAAGAGGAGATTTGCACATAAATTATGTTCTCCATGGCCAGAACCAAAGTGCACACTACAGAGCACATACTCACCAAATAACCAGAATAAAGCTATTGGATTTTCTCCCTTCTACACTGTGTTTATCAAAACAGGGCCTTGTTTGACAAGCACTCTCTCATAATGTGAACAGCACAAAGATTAACACAGACTAGGCAAATACTTATATTTATGGTAAGGACACATTTCTACCTTCTTTTATAAACAGCTTTTCACTTCCATTACCTAAATATTACAGGTCCTTCTGCCTCAAAGTTACTCCTAATTATAGAAATTGCACGATGACATGTGTTTATCTTTTTAATCTCTAGAGGCAGGAAATACAAAGTACCTATTTGGGACGCTAACAGGACATAGAAAACCTGCTATTAATCATGGGAATGACACAAGCCTCTGGGCCCATGGAGCTGGGGGAACTGGGCTGTGCAGCACGGGGCGTTAGAAGTTGATGAGCTGATGCAGCTTCTCTGGGCACGCGGCTGAGCCCCTTTTATGCCACGGACCATGGGCAGGCTTGACTCTAGGACTTCACTCGCTGTGAAGAGAGAACGTGCTGAGCAAATTGTCTGTGTAAATAAGAACCAGCACATTGCATGTAGCCTGGAGCCGGCCTGGTGAGCCGAAAGCCCACACAATGCGGAGACCCTGGACTGGTCCCGGCCTTTGCGGAGCACGGGACAGTGCAAAGTGCTTCCTCCTAGAGAATCCGGTTTGGATCAGCTCCCCATGTCAACCTTGGAGAAATTTTTTTTTAATATGTTTTTATTGGTTTTTAGAGAGCGGAGGGGAAAGGTAGAGAGAGAAATATCTATTAGCTGCCTGCTGCATACCTCCCACTGGTGACTGAGCCTGCAACCCAGGCATATGCCCTGACCATGCCCGAACCGGTGGCCTCTTGGTGCATGGGGGAATGCCCCACCACCTGAGCCACACCAGCTAGGGTGGGAAACGTGTCTTAGACAAAGAACTGTATTCATTTTACAGACAAGCACATAATGGACCTAAGACAAGAACCCAGATCTTTGAACCCCAAATTGACGCTACCAAACTTTGATCCCTAAATGGTCAACAGCAGGCCAGCCACCCCCTCTGAGTGTCCCGCCATTTGTAAGATGGAATCCATATCGCAGGCTGCCCTGCCGGGGAGACCTGCCAGTTGATGTTTCTCGCCCACCGAGTCTCTCTTAAAAAAAATCAACAAAATTAAAAAACAATAAGGTAAAAGAAAGCTCCAATTTACCGTGGAATTAAAATAACGCACCTTCCTGGCTCTCAGACCAGACGGCCAGGTGGGGGCTTCAGGGCTGAGCTGACCTGGAGGTGATGGGGGCCAGGCCTGATTCCATGCTGAGGGCGCCCTGGCTCTGCCTCCTCTGTGCTGGCCCTCGCCCCGGTGGAGTGGTGGCCTCTGCGGTGCGGGCTGCATGCTGACCTTCACTCTGTCTGTGTGGCCACCCTCACACCAGTAACTGGCGTGGAAAGGGGTGAGGGATGTGGCTCACCCTGTGAGGAGGTCCAGCCCAGGGTGAGCACGTGGAGACAGCGCTGCTTGCAGCACACCACAGGGTATTCTGCCTTGACGTTACCATAGTGTCACTCTTCCCAGTGTGAAGGGGTATTGATCCGCACCCCTAGGAGCCTCCTCCAGTTATTAATTGCTAATTAACACAGCAGGTAACATTTACTGAGCTTTGCTATGTGCTTGGCACAGCACCAGACACTTGATTTGTACTATACTAGTTAACCTTCACACTTGCATTGTGGTAAAAAGTAGTCTAACTCCTATTTTTCAGAAGAGAAAGCTGAGGTATTGCCCCAGCTCACTCAGATAGTGAATTGTGGGGCTGGCGCTGGTCTTCTGGTTTAGAGACCTCATTCCTAAATAAATCACAACCTGGTCTTTAAAATCAAGCAAGCAATAAAATGGAATTTATCCAATAGGAGTTTGTAATTCATACTTTCATGTTCCCCATTAACCAGTTAAGAACATCATTCCTGTCACCCCACATCGTGTCATCAGTGCTGCACTGGGAGAGCTCTCTTCCTGTGGGATGTGCTCTGAGAGCTACTAATGAACGCGGTCCCTGCCCCGCCACACCTGGGGAAGCACGCTGCCCTCTCACGGCCTCGTCGCCGGGACTGGCTGCCGGGCTCGGCGCTGTGTCCAGGCCAGGACCACCCTGCCTCCCGTCCTTCTGCCGCCCTCACGTGCCAGCCCCTGGTCTCTGCTCACAGGTCCCTTCCAGAGAGGCACGTCTCCTCTCTTCCTTCTATAAAACAGCTCTGCCTTCTGAACCCACTGCCCAGGCTTTTGGTTTGGCATGGGACTTAGCACCCTCTGCGATATACCCATCCACCCTTGCTGACTGATGGGCTGGCTGTCTCTCTGTACAGTGTTAGAGTGGGAACACTCAGAGCAGCTTGGAGAAGTGCTGACCAGGATTGGGTTAGGGTCTTACGTTCACTCTAAGTCACCTGGAACAGTGCTAGCACATGCGTCATGTTCAGTAATGCAGGTTTAACATATTAATACATGTATGTTGTGACCCTCTTCTTGACAAGCCCCACACGCCCAAGGCTTTGAGAAGTGTTGCTTAAAATCAGTGTTGCCCAAATTTGACACTTAGTACTTTTAGTGAAAAATGTTTCCACTAACATTCCCGACAAACACTTTGGGAAACACTGCGCTGCTGTCTTCCCAGCTTACAGGTGAGAACGCTGAGTGTTTGAGCACCCAGGGTGCCTCCACACCAGCCAGAGGCCCAGACCAAGCCCGCGCTGCATTCTGTTTACAACACACCTCTATGGCCTCTCGGCGATGCACAGATCTAGATCTTTGGGGCTGATTATACCGGATGTAGCAATCAGTAAACCACCAGCGATCTTATCGGGCCTCCTGTCTGCCAGCCTCGCATCCGCCTGTGACACTAAGAAACTCGGACCCTTCACGGGAGACATTTTCCCGAGAGCTGCTGGCTGATTCTTTGACTCACTAGCAGATGCATTTTCCCACCCATTTTGGCTTCATCGATCCTGGCTGTTTGCTAATCCTATTCTTGTCTTCTTATTTTTTAATATTTTGCGTCTGGCTTTCTCCTCCTCAGTACTTTTTTGAGTTGTGTCATGGTTATTGGCTGACGGGGACATGACCCTCCTCAGGGCCTCTGTAGGGGAAATGGCTGTAGGGCATCCGGGGAAGTGGAGCTGCCCTGCGGGAGGCTGGAGAGAAGGCAGGAGACACCCTCAGTTCAGCACTGGGCGCTCACAGTGCTTCCCACTCCCACTGCCCCCTGGGTGCTGTCCTCTCTCCTCGAAGGAACTAGTTCTTGTCAAGGACACAGTGACCCCTTGCCTAGGCCTCATCTTACTGGGCAGTCCAGAAGCTTCAGACACAACTGGCCACTCCCCCTCACGAAAACATCCTGTTTCCTTCGCAGCACACTGCCTGGAGCCCCTCCTGCCCCGCTGCCCTCCTCAGGCCCCCTCTGCCCCTCCTTCTCTATTCTCATCTCACGTTTGGAGGCCCCGAGGCTTGGCCCACACCCTCTCCTTTCCGCAGGGACATTATTTGGGCCAGTGGCTCCAGGTAGCTCTCCACCCCCACCCTCAACCCCACCCCATGTCTCTATTGCCCCCAGGGGAAGAGGCTCCAGGGTTACACAGCCAAAGGCTGCTTGCCCCACTAGCTACAGGCTGAGGATCGCTGAGCTTTGTGTGCTGCACTTTTCTGAAACGGGAAGGAACATGAGCAAGAAGCTGCGGGATGTGGTGAGGATGGGATGATGACAGCGTGAGGCGCTGAGGCTGGGAGCAGGGGGCAAGGGCCAGGCACTGTAGCCAGAGCACCTGCAGCAGAACGTCGGGAAGATTTGCCCAAGTAGAACGAAGGTGACCCCCCTCCCATCCCCGCTTCCCACCAGGGTCTTCTCTCATCATTACCTAGCAATAATCAACTGAAAATCTAAAACAGTTCCCAAGGTTCAAAGGCCACTGTTTGTGAAGAAAGAGATGGAGTGGGCCCCTGCCTCCCCCACACACTGGGCTCAGCAGGGACAAGTGGGGACAGTGAATAGATGCCCACAAGTCATGGAACTATACCCCCAGTTTCCCCTGACTCGGAAAATCCAAATTCCCCACCTCGCATGTGCTCCCCAAGTAGACGGTCCACCCCCGCCCCGGAGCCCAGTTCTCTCGTTCTGAAGCATGTTTTTCTTTTGCTTTTCAGCCAGTCCCTGGGCCGAGGGAGACGTAGGTTCCATTTACAAAGGCTTGCTTGTCCTCTCAGAGAAGGTGGCGGGGGGTCGGGGGAGGGAGGAGGAGCTTATCCTTTGGGGCTAGGCCCACAGGAAAATGAGCAGCGGTAGAGCTCATTGGCTGTCTCTGTCCTTAGGGAAGTCCAGGGGTGGGCCAGGGCAGGGCTGTGAGTGTGCCCTCCATCTACCAGGACGAGGAGACCAGAGCCCACTCCAGGAGAGCAGCACCATTCGAATGGGACACTTAAGGACTCCCAGCTGGTGAGGGTCAGGGTCTCTGATGAGCTGGCTGTGTTACAGCCAAGTGGAGATGCAGTCCCCAGAGTGGCCCCAGGCAGGACTCCGGAGTGGCCTGGATTGGTTCTCAGCGCTCTCACCCAGCCTCCCACTCTGATTTCCACACCTTCTTCCTCCTGCATGTCTAAGGGTCACCCTTCTCTACACTGCTGCACAGCTGGCTCTCCTGTGACTCCGCTCTGGAGGTGCTGAATACAACCCCTCATCTTCTGCATGTATGCAGGTGTATGTCTACTGCACCCACACGTGTGGCAGCCACTGTGCCAGGTGTCCTGAAGCAGACATCAGGAGCACTGGGTTAGGGTTAGGGTTAAGGTTAGGGTTAGAGTTAGGGTTAGAGTTAGGTTTTGTTTTAGGGCTAAGGCTCGGGTTAGGGTTAGGCTTTGTGATAGCATTTGGGGCCTGATCTGCACATTTGAATCTCCTGGAGCATTGTAAGAACTCTAGATTCCTGAGTCCAACTCCCAGAGCATGACCTAACTGGTCTGAAGTGAGTTCAGGGTATGGGAAATTAAAATTGATTCTGATCCTAAAGAGCAAAGTGAGGCCCCCTGATGTAGGGCTCACATTACAGAGCAGTGACAATATTTGGGGAGCACTCTGAGGTGCTGCAGGGCCTTTCTCCATTCTGGATGGAGGGGCAGTGAAGGTCAAGGGAGTCCTCCTGGAGACGGTGACCTACGGTTCCAAGGATGAATAGAAGTGGGTGATGTCACCCAAAGAGGAAGTGCGGGACGGAGAATTACAGGCAGAGGGAGAGGATAGGGTGCTTAGGGTTAGGCTAGGGCTAGAGCTAATTAGGGTTAGGGTTCAGGTTAACATAGGGGCCATGGCTGCACACTGGAATCACCTGGAACATTGTAAGAACTCAAGATTCTTTAGTCCCCCTCCTAGAGAGTGACCTGACTGGTCTGACACGAAGCCAGGGCACTGGGACTTCAAAGTGATTCTAACCAATTCCAAAAAGCAGAATAAAGGCCCCTGATGTAGAGGTCACATTACAGAGCAGTGGCAACATGTTGGGAGCACTCTCCTGTTTCAGGGTGCTGCAGGGCCCTTTCCAAGCCCGGATGGAGGGTGAGATGAAGGTCAAGGAAGACCTAGAGGAGATAACCTGTGCTTTCAAGAATGAATAGGGTTAGAGTTAGGTTTAGGTTTAGATTAGGGTTAGTGCAAGTGCTAGGGCTAGTGTTAGAGTTAGGGTTAGGACTAGGGCTAGAGTTAGGGTTATGTCTTATGGTTAGGGTTAGGGTTAGATTTAGGGCTAGGTTTAGGGTTAGGGCTCAGGGTTATGTTTAGATTTAGTGCTAGGGCTAGGTTAGTGTTATGGTTAAGGTTAGGCTTAGGGCTAAAGCTAGATTTAGGATTAGAGTTAGAGTTAGGGCTAGGGCTAGGGTTAGGGTCAGGGTTATCATCTGGGGCCTTGTCTACACATTTGAATCACCCAGAGAGTTGTAAGAACTGTGGATTCCTGAGTCCCACTCCACATAGACTGGTCTAATAGATCTAAAGTGAGTCCAGGGTACTGGGACTTCAGAAAGAGTCTAGGCTGAGCCCAGGGAGCAGGAAAGCGAGGCGTCCTGATGTTAGGCTCACATCGCAGAGCATGCTGAGGTTTGGGTGCTGCAGGGCTCTTCCCGGCCTGTTGAAGGAGGAGGTGAAGGTCAAGCTAAACCATCTAGAGGCAGTGGCCTATGCTTTCAAGGATGAATAGAATGGGTCATGTCATCCAAAGAGGAAGTGGGGAATGAAGAATTACAAGCAGAGGGCAAAGAATGAGTGGTTAGGATTAGGGTTAAGGTTATGATTAGGATATGGGCTTGGGCTAGTATTAGGGGTAGGGCTAGGAATAGGTAGGGCTAGGGTGATGGTTAGGACTAGGGATAGGGATAAGGAAAGGACTAGAGTTAGAGATAGGGCTAGGGCTAGGGTTAGGTCGAGGTCTAGGTCTAGGCTTAGGTTTAGGGTTAGGGCTAGGGTTATGGTTAAGGTTAGGCTAGAGCTAGGTTTAGGGTTAGCATTATGTTTAGGACTAGGGTTAGGGGTAGGGGTAAGGTTATCCTCGCGGGGGTGGGAGGGGGGCGGGGAGGGTTGGTTGGCTGCACATTAGAATAACCTGGAGAGTTGTAAGACTCGGGAATCCTGAGTTCCTCCCCCAGAGAGCAAGCTAACTGGTCTGAAGAAAGGACAGAGTACCGGGACTTTAAAGAGATTCTAGCTGATTCTAAAGAATAGAAAATTGAGGCCCCTTGATGAAGGTTAGAATTAGGGGTAGGTTTAGGGTTAGCTCTAGGCTTAGGGCTATAGTTAGGGTTAGGATTAGGGCTAGGGCTGAGGCCAGGGCTAGTCTTAGGGTTAGGTTTAGGGCTAGAGCTAGGCTTAGGATTAGGGTTAGGACTAGAACTAAGGTTAGGGTTTGGTTTAGGGTTAGGGTTAGGATTAGGGTTAAGACTAGGCCTGGGTTTAGGTCAGGGTGAGGGCTAAGGTCAGGATTGGTTTAGGTTTAGAGTTAGGGCTAGGGCTAAGGTTAGGTTTATGTTTTTGTGTTAGTTTTAAGGTTAGGGTTAAGGTTATCATGTGGGGCCTTGGCTGCACATTGCAATCATCTAGAGAGTTGAAAGAACCTCAGATTTCTTAGTCCCATCCCTAGAGAGTGACATAACTGGTCTGAAGTGAGACCAAGGTACTGGGACTTCCAAGAGATTTTAGCTGATTCTAAAAAGCAGGAAAAAGGAGAGATCCAAGATGGCTGCTCGGGTAGACACCTAACCGCAGCAGCACACAACAATTTCAATGGAATACAACTAAAATGTAGAGTGGACATTGCCCAGAGCTACAGGTAGTCGACTGACTGAAAATGCTACAACAAGAAGGAAAGAGAAAACCAGAGGGAAAATCAGAGGAGCTGAAAAAAAGCCTAAGGTACGGAGACATGCCGCGCGCCCGCATGCGCGCACGGAGAGGTCGCAGCCAGAGAGGAGGAGAAGGCTGGGGGCCTGCCTGGCGTTCCCTAGCAGAAAGGAAATAAAGCCCCCGGCCTGGGATGAACCCCCGAACCAGCAGCGCTGAGCCCCAGTTATGGGCCAGACCCTGGGGACCTAAGCTCGGGCAGCGGGAAACGGGGCTGTGAGGCGGAATCCCGGGGGAGCGGCGAAAAGCAGGGCCCCCGGAATCGCGCGCACCCTGCGCGCAGAGGACTGAATGTTGACTCTGATGCTGGATTGCCCTAGCGGGAAGAAACAAAGCCTCCAGCGGCAGCGGCGGCGGCGGCGGCGGCGCTAAGCCCCAGTCCGGACTTTCACCATTCTAGGCCAATCCCTGGGGACCC